>OX421974.1:49977271-50027668 GCA_949128135.1 Parasteatoda lunata | reverse complement strand
GGAATATCTTCAAAATTAAAAAAATTTCAAGCTAAGAAGTTTTCCGTACTTCGTAAGGGAAAGCTCAAATTATACATTTTATTTCGTACTATTAAAAAACATTTATTAAAAAAGACAATGATAGGTAAAATCATTTGGGGATCATTCCCCATAAAAGTATATTTTCCTTCCTTATATTAGCATTTGTTATCACTTGTTAATATGTATTATTATTTGTCTTATGATGCAAGTATAATACATAAAATATAATTAGTATAATTACTATTTGACGAAATCTCTTATCATTTTGAGCTTCTAAATTTTTAAGATATTCAAATCGGACCTTCTTTATTATTGCCAAATATGATTGCCAAATATGATTCATCAATATGATTGCCAAATATGATTCATCAAATATGATTGCCAAATATGAGTCATCAAATATAATTGCCAAATATGATTCATCAAATACGATTGCCAGATATGATTCATCAAACATGATTGCCAAATATGATTCATCAAATATGATTCATCAAATATGATTGCCACATATGATTCATCAATATGATTTCCACATATGATTCATCAAATATGATTGGAAATTATGATTCATCAAATATGATTGCCAAATATGATTCACTACAAAATTAAGAAGAAACAAATATTTTTTCCACGCATGCGCAGTATAAAAGAACCACTCTAATTGCTTATTGCTTAGTTTCCAACTCTTTTTTTTGTTATTTTAAAAAAATGCATTTGTTATTAGTTTTAAAATGCTCTGAATTTTTTTTAAAAATTTTATTGAATATTTTTAAAGTTTTAGCAACAAAAAAAAAAACATAAGACAAAAAATTAGCTTTTAATGAAAATCCCTAAACATAAATAAGACACGGTAACAAAAATTTGTGCAATTCTTGTATATAATTACCAAAATAACTGTCACAAGTTACAAATTTATTGCTACTTTTTTTGACATAGGGCTTTTAAAAACATTATTTTATGTATGTAATTTATTTTCGACCCCTCAAACCTTTAAAATCTTTAAACATCATTGATATCTATGAGAAACTGCATGATCTAATCATGCCTAATGCTATAAAATGATTATTTTAATTAATATATATATATATATATATATATATATATATATATATATATATATATATATATATATATATTAGTATTAAATTTTAACTTTTGTCTTATGGCAACTGACATAGTTTAGTAACATTACAAGCAACCAAGTATTATTAGTCTATGAACTGCTTTATTTAAGTAGAGTGGATAAACATTATACAGATAAAAAGAAATCTGATTACATTTTGTATTTTAGATGTTTACAAGCATAGATATCTAAAACTTTTATTACATATTTCTCTTTCGTGGTTCTCAAATATAGCTGTATTTTATTGTGGAAAACTATTAAACACTATTGCGAGTTTTTGGAAAAATCACTAAACAAACATTTTGTCTTTAATGGATATTTTTTAATTGAAATTAAACGGTAGTGATATTTTCGTATTTGATCAATTCATGAGGTGTTTTTCTTAAATAATAAAGAAAAAAAGCGCAAATAACTTTTACATTTAATCTTAGGAAAGTGTAATTTTGTGCTTTTATGAAGTTCATAACTTACCGTAATATTAAATTAATATTGTTTGTTCTTCCTAGATTTTACAGATCATAAACAATTTTGTTTGGTTAGAACATATGTCTGATATAACCGCAAAAACATATTTAGAGCTCTAAATTTCATCTGTTGAAAAAAAAATAATTTATATTTTAAACTTCCAAATTGCTTTTAGATCCTAAATTGGAAGATATAAAATTTGGAAACTAGCTTAAGCGATTTTGAATAAATTTGAATTTAGATTCTTTGTTTTTCCCTCTGTAAATAACTAAATTTTAACAACCAAGAAGACCGTATTACTGAGACTTATAGTTGGAGTATTTACCAAATTTCATGTTAATGTGGTCTTGTGTATATTGGACGTATTTAGAAAACTCAACATAACCTTAAACCTTGAGTAAAAGTATACGAAAGATAGGTCCAAAATCAGAATATTCAAATTGATTGAATTTTCTTCTGCTGAAATCCTTCAACTCTGCTTTTTATCTTCCGAACTTTATTTCTGGAAGACATTCTAAATTTTGAAAAATTCTAATAATTTAATTTACCTACCTCTTCCCAATATTTGAAAATCTATTTTAATTTAAACTGTTGCACCCTGGGATTCCCAGAAAATACCTTCATACCTGTTTCTTATCTCCACTTTTTATTTTCTTGTTCAAACTTTTTCCGCTGCCCCTATTGGTCAAACTACTTTGCACGTGTTTGTCTCTTTACTTTCTCTACCAAAATTTTTGTTTAGGCACTGAGAAAGGTTCCTGTTTATAGAGTTTACCCAAAGTATACCCTATTATTTCTCTGATAACTCCTCCGTTTATAGGTCGGAGCTATTTATTTAAACTCACAGGGCTCTATTAGGTATAGTTAACCATTTGCCTTTGAAAGTTTCCTGAAACTTAATGATACTAGATTTGATGGACCTGAAGAAACAGGTTGTTTTATATTCAATAAATAGTTTTGATCTGTGCTGAGCTGAGAAATTTCATATTTTCCTATCTCTTACAAATATCCTTCAATCGGTTAAAAATTAAAAGCTTGAAGATCTTTACAGTTCATCCAATTCTTGCCTTTTGGTCCAGAAAATCTTTGCGAGATCTCTGTTCAATCGTTTAAAATATTCTTAAATTCATAATATGCTTTAGCTATACTTGAAAACTGCCGCTCAAGTGAAAATTGATTGTTTTAAACTTATATAAAAATCTGTCATTATCGAGTCTGTTAACTTTATAATGAAATTAATGCTATTTTATGAAAAGAATAATAAAAATATATTTTAGATTTTAGTCATCATATTTGGATTGTTGAACATCCGATCTTGAAATTCCAATGTTATTAAATTTTTTTCAAATCAAGATCACGTAATTCACCAAAATAGTTTAATAAACTACTGTCGAGCCAATATAAAAATTAATATAAACAGATCTAGGACTCTACACAATATGATCTAAATCTATAGATAATAAAAGGAATGCAAAAATTATTATTTTCACTTAGAGTTGCAAACAAGTGCGTCATAAGATCATGTAGATTTTATCCAATTGCTTCTGAAAATAATGGGCAAGTTATGGTTCAATTCATATGATTTCATTTTTTCCTAATTAGATTTCCCATATTGAAAATAAAATGCTTTTCTATAAGTACTAGGTATAGTACTAGGTATATAATTATTATTTTTTTCACGAGTATTATTATTTTTGAAACTTTTGTATTAAGACTTACAACAATATGTAAATAAATGAAAGTTTTTTGGTCTTTTTTTTAATCCAATGGTTTTCTTAGGTAAGACATTGTATATATCCACTACAGTATATGTCTGAAATACTTAATACTCTAACTAACATTAAATGTATGGGTATTCTGAAAACACAATATGGTTAACTGACAATATCATTTAATTTTGTTTCAAAATAAAACTATGTTTAGAATTAAGTAAAAGTTAGGTTGACATTAATTAAATTTCCGAAAAACCTATACTTAAAAAATTGTTTTCGTAAATCATGGTTACTGGCACTGTACATTTTAAAATTTACCTTTAAAGTAAATCCTTTTCTTGAAAACTTTAGATAAAAATAAAGTTTCACTCTTTTATAAAGCTTTGTCATGGATCAGTAAATTTTTAGTTCCAAACAAGTCTTTTAGAAAATGAAGAAGTATTGATGTGTGATATCTAATGCTCCTACATCGCTGATTTTTTTAAATTACTTTCTTTAGAAAACGGACAAAATGAAAGATACTGAAAGCGGAACTCTCATTAAATTGTAAATAATAACCTTTAATATTATAACACTGAAAAAAGTATGGTCGAAACTACCAGAATATGATAAAATTCAATGTATTTGGGCTTTATGGGAACACCAAAAAGCTCGGAAATTTTTTCCTAAGCACTCTAGTAATAAGTTTGGTAAAAATATCAATAAGATATGGTCTTTAATTTGTAATAGAATTCGATAAATGTGGTAAAAGTTAGCAATTTTATCACGATACTTATAACCGTTTATTCAGCTAAGTTTACTTTTTAGTGTTGTATTTTTTATTAAATGTGTGGTAAAAATAACAAAACCAGAATGTCCGTTAAACTTTATCCATATGAATGAAAAACGTACCAAATGAATGGTTTAAATACTGAATATTTTGGTTTTGTTAATCAGAGTCATGGTTTATAAATCCAAATCACAACTCTGGAGTCATGATCGAAAAACCATGATTCATCAAAATTATGTTAATTTTTTTTTACCAGAAATGAAATTATTATATATAGTACGGTAATTTTACAAGATTTATTTTTCTTCCTAGAAGGTCCAATCATAAGTATGTGCATTGTTAAAAGAAAAATAAACTTTGTATTATACGTATTTTTTTAAGTGTGTAGCAAATACTTACAGTTGTTTTTAAACTAACCATTTGTGACCCTTGCCGCCAATAGCCTAAACGTTTTGAAGCGTGAGGGTATCGGGTTCAAATCCAGGATGTATTTCAATGCTGTTCTTCTCTAATTTGTGCTGTTTTCTTTTCTAACTGACAAGGGTTTATAAGCTATTCTTTGAAATCGTATAAATAAGCATGCATGTTTATAATTAAATAAAACAAATAAAATAGCCATTTAATTTTCGTACATTAAGTGATACTTAGAAAAGTAAAGTTCATGCTTTTAGAAATAATTTTATATAAATAATTATATTGTATTCGATATGAATGAACAGTTTTTAAAGGTAAGATTGTTAGAAACCTTCAAAGACTGAAAATAGGGAAACAATTATTGCATTTAGGGAAATAAAATATAACTTGTTATTTCGTTTTAATTTCATGCATGTAGCAATGGTATATTTGAATCTGAATTTTAGCCTCTCTCTGACTAGCTAGAATGCTCAAATTGTAATTTTAGCTTCTTTCTCGAGGGCAATACAAGATACAATGTTTTTTTCACTAGATGCAATGGATAAAGATAAAACTTATTGCTATATTATAGTCAAATTAAATGTGTCCTCTTTCAAAATTTCAAATGTGTTCCAGTTATCTAGATTAAATATGCATAGGTAAAATTATTTATAGGCTTAAATTAGCAAAGCAATCAAAATAAATTTGTGGGATCATATTATTAAATTTATTAGAGTTATCAAAATATTAAAACATTTTGCAGGTATCAAATTAGTGAAACAAATATCTAATATTACAGGAAAATTGTTTGTATTGACCAGTTTATTTTTTTTTTCTTTTATAAAGGAGCAATAAGTAAAACTATTTATTTTAAGGTTTAATTTAAATAAAAAAATATTGTAAAATTAATAAAAGTAGAATTCTTGCGAAATATTAGCACAGAAAGTAAATTTTTGTAAGAATAGAGATGTAATGTAAAATTTAAAAAAAAATTAAATGTTTCTATAAAGTAGAAAATCTTAGGAAAACGCAATATACAAGTCCATAAATCCATATCCAGATTTCAATTAAATTTAATTCGTGAATAAAACTTTTTTCCTATATTTTTTTTCTTGTTTGATAAAATGAATCTGAAACGTTTTAAGTAATAAGTATTATTATTTTTTTTAAAAATGACTTAAAGAAACAATTTAAAAATCATATTAGAATTCTTCATTTGTTGAGTTTTTTATGCATTTATAAGCGAGTCTTTATCGATATACATTTAAATATATTTATATTTAATTCATATATAACACAAATGTAAATGGTTAATAAGTGAAATGGAGTTTTAACGATGTAAAAACAATACATTTCTAATTTGTAATTGCATTAAAATAGCTGAAAACAAATCCTCCATATAAATTTTATTATGTTATTTATGATATAATGTTACTTAATGAAGTTCGTACTTATTTGACTAATGTATATAGAATGCATTTTATTTTCATCATTATTTAATTAAAAAATTGTCTCAAGTAAACTGATTTTATTTAAATGTTATTTAGTTGGAGTACAATTTTTTTAATGTGAGTTATTTTAATAAGAAGAATGAAAAGAATTTTTTTAACTTTAAAAACTTCAAAGAAATAAATCAATTACAATATTCTTTGTATTACAGTATTATTTTAATATTATTTTGGAGTATATTTTTTTAGAGTGAGTTATTTTTAATATGAAAGATTAAAAAAGAAAATGGAACTTTAAATACTTCTAATAAATAAACAAATCAACTTCAGTTTTTTGCAGTAAAATTTTCTTTTCATAGTGAGTTATTTTTTTTATTTTTTTTGTAAGAAGTGTGCAAAGAATTTTATTAAAACAACTAATGCAACTGGTAAATTGATACACTTTAAATAAATAAATAAATCAAATTAAGTCGAACTCGTATAGAGAGTGTAAATCAGTCACAATATTTGTTCGTTATAACCAAGTGCGAAGGAACCCCCAATATTTGCTTGTTATAACTAAATGCTTTTAAGAAGCGGGAAAAATCTTAAAAATTCATACATACTCACTAAATTATTAATATAGTACTCAATTTATGCATTTTTTCAAAAATCTTTTTGCAGTACAAAAAAAGTTAACAAATTTGCTTTGAAATGTCTTATTTTCTCTTTGTTTTGTTATATTTTTCGAATAAAACTCACAGCTCTAAAAATTCTGCTACTCGCACCCCACTATCAAAAAATTTTTCACGTTTCCGCTAAACTCATGACTCATTACTATTTTTCAGTTGTCTTCGAAATATCTAACGAATTTTTTTAAGGAAAGATAAGTTGAGCTAGTGTTGTGGGAAAACGTAGAAATTTTATAAATCGCGATATTATTGGTCGCTGAAACGGAGATTCACTTGTTAAAATTAGAATTTGATTCAATAAAATTAACATTGCAAAAATAAAGCAATTTTGACTTTTCGTTAAATCCGGGTTTTCGTTAAATCGAGGTTCGTTATAAGCGAGTTTAACGGTACAGTTAAGAAGCACTATTTTCTTAATATAGCAATTTAATTATAGTAAGACTGATGTAATGGATTTTCTTGGCTTTAATCACTTCATTAAAGCAAATAATCAATAATTTTCAAATAAATCGTTTTATTTGATTTCCTGATAAAGTGCTAGTTAAAAAAAAATCTCTAACGCATGCAACTTTTCATCTTTGCATGGAAATCTTTTTAACTGAATATTTCATGTCATGTTAGATGCAAAGTTTTCAAAATTAGGAGAAAATTTTGTAACAACCACTCATTTGGGTGTTCAATTTCTATTCATGAAACATCTATCAAACTTCTAATGGTGCTTCATCAATTTACATTTTAAATACGTAAAATAATTATGTTTGATAATATTTCAAGCTTAACTATGCGATGAATTGAGTGCTTTTAAGGAAGCCATTTTGGTAGCAATTTATAAGGAATCAGAATATGCGCTTGGAAACGTTTTTATAATAATAAATGTATCACAAATTAAATTATAACGCAAATCTAATTTATTTAGTTCTACCAAATTTTGAGAGTAAAACAGTAAATTTGATTTTATTTTTAAATTTAACATTAGGCATTGTAGTTATTTAAAAAAATACTATTTTTTTTTAAAACTGTAAATTGCCATACCTGAAATGCAAATAGTTAGCTATTACAGTGTGCACATAATAGTATTTGTGTGTACAGGTTGTCCAGTAAATAGGGCAATAAGCTTCTAGTAACATACTCATGCCTGGAAATGAACAACATGTACCGCTAGGTGCACTTTCCTAATATGGACATGAAATCCAAGTGTCTTTGAAACTGAAATTTTTATTTTTATAAAATATCTTAACTGTACCCTTGCTACATTGATATTTGAATGACACCTGGATATGTCTAGTAATTTGACAAATAATTGAAATCAAACATGGTAATTACTATTTCCTAGTACAGTTAAATAAATAATCTCAAGAAACTGAAGCTGCAGATAATACTTGATTAAAAACGAAGCAAAAGAACGCTTTAAAAATATACGAATAAAAAATGTTTCAAGCGCTCAATAACAGGTGCTCATTTTCAGGACTTTCTCAGATGTAAATGACGTCAACGTCTGGCATTCAAGCACTATTCTCGTTACGGAAAGTAAAATTTTATAAAATTACCTCACTGTGTGGACTGTATGACATTTTTTTCAATAAAAAAACATAATTTTGGGTAATCATGTCTAAATATACGGTACTTATATTATTTATTTGGTAAATTTTCCGTTCATAAGGTAACGATTTACCCGAAATTTAAGTTTCCGTAGTTATAGATTTTATGACCGCATATTTATAAAAAAAAAACACACACACACACAAAACTGAACAGAAAATTTAACCAAATAAATGATTTTCAAGCCCTGTTTTAAGGTATCTTTATAAAATTACCAAACATTATCACATTTCCCCAAATTCTATCATATTATAAATCCATATTTTATTGTTAATTTTACCAAATTATTCTTTTAAATATTGACAAAATTTTTGATCCTCCAAAGAAACCAGAAAAAATTGGTTGTTTTAACCAAACTTTTATCTTCTGGTTTTTTAAGTTTTAAATTGTCTACGTAGGGGAATCTGTATTTGCAATAAATTGTTTATACCTTGGTACAGCGTTTTGTCAATGTTGAATTCAGTTTTTTTGTACCTTGTTAAACTTTACCTTCTTTGTTTAAGTCAAACTTTTTTTGCGAATTCAAATAGTTTTGAATACGATTATTGAATTCGTTTATCCAATGATAAAACCATGTAAAAAGTAGTTTTCATAATTTTTTGTTATTTTATTTAATAATACACGAACAAATATTTGAATGGTATAAAAATTTTGTACATAAAGTTTAACTCAATTTTTAAAGTATACAGTCTTAAATGAAAGAATTCAAAATTTAAACGAAATAAATCGAAAATTTCTTAAGAAATCAAATTATTAATGTACGACTCTTAAAAATTAAATGTTCGATTATTTAAAACAAACTCTGAAAATTAAAATTAGTTATTTTATTTGTAAATTATAATTAATCATTTAATATTTAGCATTACTTTGTTTCGCAATCAATTTAATTGTAATTCAATTAGCACTTTAGATTATTACTAAACTCAAATAACAATAATACCATATTTAATATTCAATAAAACAACATTTTAATAATTTCTGTACAATATTTTAATTACGGAAAGTGGGTAATTTTTAATTAGCAGTTCTTATAAAAGTTATTTATTTTGTTTCACTCTATCTCAAGGAAATTCTAGGTTAATTTCTTATATTTGAGAATTAAAAATACTTTTTTAACGCATTTGTGGAATAAAAAAAAACATTTCCTTAATTCTTTCTTAATGATTACGAATTTCTCAAAGAAGAGAGAGACATTAAGAAAGAAGTAATTGATTTCGAGGAATTTTAAAAAAACAAAGTTCGTTTCATTATAAAAAGATTTGAATTCCCAAATGATCATTATATTAATGAGAAATTCGTTCTTTAGTTGATTTGTTTTTGGCTCATAATTTGCAGTTCAGTTGAAGATTTGATGATCAAACTGGTGAAATATTCATTTTTTCTTTTTTGGATTGTATTTAATCCAACATCTCTGAGGATTTTTGATTTTTTTAATTACTTGTTGAGTCATAATTTAATTATATTGCATCATTGTGCAAAAATAATAAATTTTTGAATATCTGGAGGATTAAGAAAAATATAAAATACCAACGTTTGTTAATGCCGTTTTCTTTTTTATCGCCTTTTCTTTTATAATTATTAAAAATGTAGATGTGGAAAATCAGATTCAGTTCATCGGACGTTTTATCAATTATTCATAAGGATGCAAATCATTTTAATAAGAAAGGGTTTTTACATTTGCAATTTTAATACAAATATATCACCCACTGAGAAAAACATCAGAAGAACACTAAAAATATTTTATTTAACATTTCTCTACATATATTTACATTTAATTCCTAAAGTTTTTTTTTTCCCTCTAAGTATTTAAGACTAGAAACTCAGAACACTGCTATATACCTAGAAATACTGAGGGAATCAACCTGGCCCTTTTCAAATTGTTTTAATTGTGGATCAGTTAAACATTCAAAATCATAAAAGTATAATCATAATTAATTTAATTAAGGCATATTATATACTTATTAGTTTCTAAGGAAATTGGTTTTCCTT
The DNA here is from genome assembly GCA_949128135.1 of Parasteatoda lunata. NCBI lineage: Eukaryota > Metazoa > Arthropoda > Arachnida > Araneae > Theridiidae > Parasteatoda > Parasteatoda lunata. Next base: position 50,017,478 of record OX421974.1, on the reverse strand, counting down.
TTCTCTCTGAATAATAATTACATATATATTAAAATATTATTTTGTTTTATCATGGAACTGGGATACCTTATACTTACCAAAGGGTACCTTATACCCAAAACTTACCCGTTGTTATGGAATAATCACCGAAATACCTAAGAGGCCACTCTAGCCCCTCCTGTCATTCTAGGTATAAGGTTCTATATATACGTTTCTGTATGGCTAAAACTTACTTAAAAGCACATAAATTTGATCAAATTATGAAAAGTCAGAAATACTCAACACTTTGTTATTTGAATTGCAGAGTAACGGAAAAAAAAGGCCAAATTGGCCGTATTTGTCTTTCAAATGTTAAACATATATTTCTTAGTCGAGTGAGAGAAGTGAATACTTAAATTCAACTAAACAGTTCAAATTTTCTAGTCTGGTACATATATAGAAAGAGTATTTTTCTATATCTGTACATAATTCTATTATTCAGCCTTTTAAGAATATAAAAACAATTACTGTATTTACAATTGTGAGAAAAGTCCTAATTAAAAGGTTTCAAATAACTTTCGGGGAGAGATTTTTAAAAAGGTCAGGTGGTTCGTAGACTTTACATTTGATACTAGGGTTTGGTTGAATTATTTTAGCTTTTGATTGAGACCCTAATAATAATCTATGATGATAATGTTCAAGCTTTCAAGGTGGTTGAATGTTTAAAACCAGCCAAAAAAAAATTTTGGAATCATAGAAGAAATGTAAGAATGAGAAAGAGGTGAGGTAAAAAAAGTTGAGATGAAAGTTAAATACGAGCATTAGTAATAAATAAATAAAGAAATCTTCACAAAAAGGTTCATTTCGTTTTTTCTCTCACATAGTATGTTCACAATTTAGTTTATATAAAGTTTTTTTAAAGTTTATTAATTACCTTTTTCTGCAGATACTTCAAAATTATATAAATAAAAAAATGTTAATTCGTTTTGATGTTGAAAACTTGTACATTATGATTACTTTAAAAAAATAGTTTAAACAATAGGTCAGCTACCATATAAAAAAATTCCTAATCAAATTATGGAAATAAGTTCCGGTCATCTCTCATAATTCATCTTTGGAGCATTTTTCATAAATTCTATTCCTCCTCACAATCAATTTTTACCGCTAAATATTATACTGTAATTTTAACAATAATATTTATTAAATTTGAATAATTCAGTGATTTTAAGGGAATTGTTACAGTAATTATTATGGTATATCTGATTTTTATAAACCGTAACATGTTCTGGTTAAAATAAATGATACTGTACAATGTTCCGACACCCTGAGTACTGGTACTATTTACTGTAATTTGAACCGGTTTCTACAATGTAAGTAACTACAGTGATAATTTGTATATTTAATACACTAAATTTAATTTTTTATCAATACATAATCTTTTTATGTACCAAAAGTAATGAATTATCAAACTTTCAGAGCGCAATGGAATGAAATAAAATTCTAATTTTAATTAATTGTTTTATCTATTTAGTTTTTAGATTTTTTTAAGCTACAAATTAGTGTTTAATATGATTTTCTTCCTTTTTTTTAATGTCTATATCATTCGGGAAGATATTTAAACGACAAGTTTGGTAAACAAACTAAAAATTTAAAATTTTTTTTCAAAAATATGGTTTTTTCGCTTCGACAGTTTAGTTAATCTCTAATAAAAATACACATTCTCTCTGAGGAAACTGTTAAGTCTTAATTTATATCCTCTTATAAGTCCATGATACGGAAAAGTTAGTCACCCGAGATGTAAAACAAGTGCACATTTGAGTGTGTTTGACATTAAGTGGCACTTAAATTCTACCCAGCAGAAATATTTTATGCTTAGAGCAGTCCTTAAAGTCAATTTTATCACTTCTTTGCGATAATGAAACCGTTAATGGGAAAATTATCGAGAATTTGTTCACCCCTATGCAGAGTTTTTTTTTTTCTTTCTTAGGCTTGTAATTTTTTTATCATAATATTTTTTATGCATATTTCGTTTTTTTATTATACCAGTGACTAATATCATTAAAAAGTAGTTATTGTCACTTTTTAATGAGGCTAGTAAGATAAATAAGTTGTTTTAAAAGGGCACAAATATTTATAATATGTTAGTTATGAATTGTTTGTTTTTCAAAATAATTATTTTTATAGGTTGTTAAAAAGATACTTATAATGTAAGCATCTTTTATATGTGATTGCTTTATTTCATAACCGGGGTCGATTGCTTTATTTCATAACCGGGGTCGATTGCTTCATTTCATAACCGGGGTCGAACAGCAGAACTTCATAACAGTATAATTTTGAGCCAAACCTAGAGGACAAGGGAAATAATGTATCGAGATTTATGAAAAATTATCTTTCGTGGGAGACTTTTTAATGAAACTAACCGGCACTTGCGTTACATGGAGAAAAATATTACTCAAACTTCCCACGGCTAATCCGACGGCAAGGGAGCTCCAACCCATGATACGTCTACACATAATAATTAATAATGATTCTATTTAAAAAATCATTACAGTTTCAATTTGAAGTAGAGTGTGTAGATTCTAGGATGTCTGTCATGGAAAAATGAAGCTCTTGTGTGACGTCATAAGAACGAGCTTTCCTCAGCTTTACTTCCAACGTTTTAATAGAGTTACCTCATAACTTAATTAGGATGCGTTGTAGAATTGAAATATGAAATAAATTGAACATTTTTATTTATTCTTGTACTAATTTTTTTATCAATTAATTACCACGATATAGCAGTTTTTTCTGCTATCAGGGAAAAGAAACATTCGTCGTTTCCTCGGTTTTGCGAAAAAAAAGTTTACTTTTTTGTATGCTTTTGGAATTACAGAAGAAACTTAATAATACCTCTATATGTGGTTGATTTATGCCACTAAAATACGAAAATCATTATATATATATATGTGTGTGTGTAATATATATATATTATATATATATATATATTATATATATATATATACATATATATATATATATATATATATATATATATATATATATATATATATATATATATATATATATATAATTAGTAGATTGTTATTTATCAGCTCTACGAAACCATGCTCAGAACTGAGAGGCGATATACCGACATAATGGGCAACATTAAAATGATTCAAATTTTTTTTATATTTATAACCAAAATTTTTTTTCTGAAGAACCTTTTCTCCAATAGTTTTGCTTCATGGTACTTAAAAGTTGTTTTTATTTCTAATTCACTTACTTTGGGCTTTAAAATACTGAGTTTTACTGAAACTCTTCAGAAAGCTGATAAAAACAACTAGAGTAAGGTAGTTTATCAAAAGGTAGTTAGTAAGTTTATCATGTTCCTAATTCTATGAAAGCACAAAAATGCTGTAATTTCTTTTTACCATAGCAATTTAGCAGTGACTTTTGGTAATATTAACAATAAAACAGGTTTTTTTTATTCTGTTTATTAATAAATGTGGTAAGACAAGGTAATTTTACCAAAAAACTCCATAATTTTGACTGTACTAGTATAATGAAACAATGTGTTAAGTTAATTTTGACTACACAAGTTAGATGAAACTATGTGTTAAGTTTCATAACCGCTATTTTATTTTGTTTCATATTATTTATCAGGTTTCCAACCACTATTTTTTAAACTTCTATTGTATTATTACTACCGAAGCGCTTTGGCAGAATTAATAATACAATATGGTTTTATTATCATGCCGTATAATAATAAATTTCGGTAAGATATCAAAATTTTATCATAAAATTTTAACAGTATAATTATAAGAGATGAAACAAAATGTTTAGCTTCATAACCTTTATTTAGTTTCTGAACCTCTATCTTTTAACTTCTGTTCTTTTTTTTTTCTGATTACTACCGAAAAACTTTCGAAAAGTCAACAATAAAATATGAATTTATAATCGGGGATAAAATTTAATACTGCAAAATTTAGAAATTTTAACATGATAACTTATAGCAAGGCATGATAACCCTTTATCCAGTTAAATTTACTTTCCAGTTTTTTGTATTTTTCAATAAATGTACGGTAATAAGAAAAACTTGAAAAGAAGAATCTTTGGTAGACCGTTACTAATTAAATGGAAAATTTACCAATTGAATGGTCTAAATACTATATATTTTATTTTATTAACTAGAAATGTGTCTTTTTAAGAGAAATGTAATACCTACGTAGTACGGTAATTTTACCAGAATTTCTGTTTGTGTGTAAGCAAATCAAACACGTGATTTCCGATGAATTCAGAAACACTCATTCGGTGAAATAGTCTGTATGTGTTACTGCATTATCTTTAGCTGTTGCAATTGCCAGATGAAGTGAATGAAAAATATTTAAATTTAAAGCTCGCTACTTTCAAATATTTAAAAGATGTAAAGCTAGCAAACATCTTTTAAATATTTGAAAAAAAATCAAATCTATGACTGATGCTGATCTTAAGAGAAACATTCACTATTCAAACTTCTCTCCTGAAATATCTGATCCATTTTCTTGAATAATTTTTGAAATCGGAGTTTAAAATAACCAGTTTAACCTGCTGTTCAACTTATAAAATTATATTAATTTTCCATGAGTTATAAGAAAGATATACGCATGCACTAATTCTTCCTTTTAATACAAGATAATCAGTCTATAATGAGTTATAATCTATAAACCATTGTTTAAAGCTTAAAATAAGTCGCATAACGGAAATTCAGAACAATAAAATCTTTTTTTAAGTTTAAAAACAGATTTTCGAAACCAAAGTTAATAAATGATAGTCTACCCATATCTTAGTACACTGAGGAAAAAAGTATTTCTAACGTTAGAATATAATAAAATTAATAATTTTTTACTCTATCGGAGCATCAAAAAGTTTGATTTCTTTTAGCAAAGAGCTTTGATAGAGATTTTGTTAGAATTAACAGTAAAATATGTTTTTATAACTTGTGATAAAATTTAGTAAATGTGGTAATATTTGACACTTTATCATGATGCTTTAGAAAATTTCTTCAAAATCACTTATTCGTCAAATTTGCTTTTTAGTTCTATATTTTATTTTAATTGTAAAATAATGAAAACCATAATCGTGTTTTATAAATATAAAGTAATTACCCTTTAATAAGTAATATTTTGAGAACAATTTTTAGCTTTAAATAAGTTTAACGTAAATTCAGTTCGATAAAACTTTTTCTTAAGTTGGAAAATTTATTTTTTGAACAAAAATGCATAAATGATAAACTCTTCAACGTCATCTTATATTTGATTAATAAGAACTTAAGTGATACACAGTGCCGACTGATGTAAAAGTTAATTTTTAAACTTGTACCTATAACATTGAATATCATTTATTCAACAATGTGTTATTGCATTTCAATTTTTTTAATTAATATGCATATTTATATGGAAGTATTAAAGGGAAGGTATTGCAAAATATTTGGGCAGTAATAATTTTTTTGAATAATTAAATGCCAATTTTTAATTACCTGAATGCAAAAGTGAATATTTAAATGCATTTTTAACCATAGAAGGAAACTGTTCTGTAACATTATTTAAGCAGAACGTTGACAATGTTTGATAAAACATTGTCAACACTGTCGCTGCCAAATATTTACTTGTATGCTCGATTAAATTTTAAGGAATAAGTCACATTTTGATATGCAATCGAACTTGACAAATATTTAGTCAGTCGATATATTCCTAACAATTTTTGCATTTAAGCCACTATGTTTATTTCCACTAAGTAAATTTAAATGAATTATTTTCCATTTCATTAGTTTACACCACAATTAAGTTTCTAGAAACGAGAGAGTAGGTATTTTTTAAATAAACTTCATAAGAGTGTTATATTTATTTTGAATTTTTCCAATGTTGCAGAATAATATTTACAAAATTTGCCCCGCTCGACTAATTGAAAAATATTTCAGATAATATTGTGTACATTACTAAAGAGTTTTATTTTATAATATTCAATTTGATCTTATCGTGACTGAATACTTACAACACATTTTACAAAATATAGCAAAGTTTACTTTTAATGTAATACATGGCTAAAAATTTTAGTGTTTCTAAAATATTTAAATCATAATATATGTTTCCAATCTTTTTTAAAAGAAATTCTAATAACAGCAATTATATTTTTCTTGACATTTTCTGATAAACTCTCAACTCGCTAGATTGAATTTTTCAATAAATTGAAAGCAAGGTTTCCGAGCTGAAGTAAACAGCATTTTCATTTGAATTGAATTTTATGCAGTGATATTTTGTTTTGTAATATCAATAGTTAAATAAATAGATGATTTGTAATTCAAAAGTCATTTAATATTTCAGAAAACTGCTTTGAAAATAAGAAAAGATAATTAATAATATATTATGCAAAATAAATAAATATTTAAACTTCAGTTACGGATGTCAGTTGAATTTAAATATCTGTGGTAGGATTTGATCGAAATTCTCAAAGATTCAAAATACAAAACAAATAGTCAAGTTCAATAATTTCATTTGATAAAGCGATCTGTTCTGCCATTATTCAATCAAAAATTAATTAAATGTAAATAAATCCCGCTTCCCTTCTCTAAATACATATCGCAAAATTTAATTTTAGTTCTTATTCAAATGTCTAGAAGTTTTTTATGACAAGAATTTTCAATTATATTTTTCTTTGAATTTGCAGTTGAACATACAAAAAAAAGCTTTACTTTTTAAATTATTTGATTGTTATTTAATAGTAATATAGAATATTTATTTTAATTTAAAATATACTAACTTTTTTCAAAAAATTGTAATTATTTTTTTTGAAACAGAATGCTCGTAAAACAAAGAGATATGTGGATTTTTAGAACTAGAAACTTGCAAGAACGTCATTTAGAGTTTTAACTTCATTTAATTTTTAATAGCGGCAATGTGAAAAATTCCGGTACAAATGACGGTAAGAAGCATCGACATTACGGGAGTAAGAAATTTTTACCATACAATCCATTTTTGCTGTAAAATTTACAGAACAAAGAATCAGATATAGGGGAGTGTCGGGTACCCCCACCCACTGTCAATTTCATATGTATAGAATATTTTTTCAAGTCAATAGGCCATCAGTCATTAATTAGTATATTAAAAAAAGATTATTTTCAAAGTTTCAAGTATTTATGCAGCTGGTAGCATGGTAAACAATAGTTTTGAAAATATGTTGAATACAGTAGTCAAATTTTTTAAATTTCTATTTTTTTAAGTTAAACTATTCTTTTTTTGGTTTATTCTTTTTGCATTATTTAATTAGATGATAAAACAATAGAAACATACAAAAATATTGATTATTACTCAATATTATTCGGAAATATAAGCAATACTCCTAAAGTGGGCGGGGCTACCCGACTCTCCCCTATTGTGATTTTTAAAGCAGTATTTACAATAAAATAACTGAATCACTGTTATTTAATAAACATTATGGTAAAAATTATGGCATAAAATCTTAAGGTAAAAATGGATTTTACAAATGATGCAGCTATACTGCTAGTACTTTTTACCTTAAATTAACCCAAAATATTTAAAATAAATATTGTAATAAATATTGACAATAAAACAACTTTTAAAGGAATTTACAAAAATGCACTTGTATTTAATAAGCATTTTTTTTTTCTATCAGAATCATTAATTTTGGTAGCTAAAAATTTTTCAACAATACGAACATATAATTTAGATTATGCTATTGTTAAAAAATATGACATATAGTTGTCAAAATTTTTGGTGTGGAGTAAAATTAAATTTTTGTTCAAATTTTTTGAGTTTCAAGTGTCCTGTATAAGGCCAATTTGTGACCCTGTGCTATTAGAATATGATTCTCTTATTCATGCATAGATGGCAGCACCTAATGAGTCTTTGTACGTGAAAACCCAATTGTTAAACCAAATGTAATTCAGGGTGCTCTGTCATAAAAGTTTTTCAGTTTCATTCAGGAAAAATTCATTCGAGAAAATTTTAAATTATTTCGCTACAAATTTTTGCATCGCTGAAAAGTTTGGAATTGCATTGAGAAAAATAATTCTGGTGAATTTTTATATGGTAATGGCATTTCCGATAAGTGAAAACCATAATGGTGGTTTATTATACAAAATTATATGGTATTTAATCATTACTTTCAGGAGAAGGCCTCAGCACTGGTTACCATAAACAAGAAATTTGATCTTTAAGAATTCCAAACGTGAGGATATATTTTGTATTTTTTCACACTGTGAAGCTTATGTTCGTTACATCGCACTTATGAATCCATCCCTGCTGGAGCCTTCTCTCTTCCAGGAGGTGTTGGTGTAATCCATTCATGTGGTAATTTTTTCCATTAAAATGATAACGGTTTACCGGAAATTCAGGTTTTAAAAATTGTTGTTCGTATTATCTCACATTTAGCAAGAAATGCAAAACTGAAAAGTTTATTTCATTAAAATAAGCAGTTTTCATGCTAGCTCTAATATATGATGAAATTACTAAATTTTAATCACATTTTCCAAATTTTATCTCATATTATAAAATTATATTTTAATGTAAATTTTGCCAAAATTATTACCAAAGCGCTTCGGTGAAAAATAACCGAGCTCTTTTGATGGCAGAAACACATAACATTTTACCACATTTTTATAATTTTTAACATACATATTCTTTTCAGTATATAGTGTATATTCTATGATTAAATAAGTAATCACTTTAATAATAAAATCAAATTTTGACAAACGAATGTGCTAGGGTGAAAAAACGGTGTTGTTATTCTATACATATTATATAGTGTATATTTTATGAATAAATAAACATTCAAAATCTAAAATAGACAAGAAACTGCGATTTCATCAAAATTACTTCTTTCGTGAATTTGATGATAAAACACGAAAGCTTACCTATGTGGTAGAAATATTTTTTTATGAGATTCGAGCTTGATTTAGTTATTATTCTTACGTTGAGAAATAAGAGCATGGTCAAAACTACCAGAATATAATTAAGTTTACCATGTTTCATACTCTAACAGCAGAATCTAGATTACTTGACAGAAGAGCTTTGTTAATTATTTAGGTAAAATTACCAATAAAATATAGTTTTTTGGTATGTTATTAAATTTCATAAATAAAGTAAAATTAGATAATTTTACCTTATTTATGAAAGATACCATAGAGCATGGTATTAAAATAGCTTATTCGGTTAAAGTTACTTTTCAGTTCAGTAATTATTACTAAATGTGTGGTAATATGTCACTGCGGTGCCAATTTGAAGAATAAAATAAGACATTGAATTCGAATTACTAAGAATGATACTGATTTCTTTTTCTTTCCTTTCAAGAAATTAAGCGGAAACACAGAAGTTAAAATAAAAACACTGAAGTATGTAAGTTAGTACTTTACAGTTTTCATGTATTTTTACTGTGGTAAATTGCTGCCCATGAGAAAGATCCAGAACTATAATTTTGGAATCCAGAAATTTCCGTAAGCTTTTCACATACTAACAGAAAAATTATCAAATGAATGGTTTAAATGTCATATATTTTGGTTTTATAAACCAGAATTGTATTTTTTTACCAGAAATATCATTAACAAACAGTACGGTAATTTTACCTTGTTATCTTTCGCCATGTAGGAAAATGCATCAAATTTAACTACTATTGTTTTAAATTCATATAAAAAAGTAATTTTCTAATAAAACAGTTCCCAAGGAGCCCTGCGGTACCATGTAAAAATCAGAGGTTTGCGTGAAATAGGACATATTTTTTTTTATCAGTACTAATTTTTTAAAACCAGCAATATGTTTGTATACCACCAATAATTGCTTATTTATTTATTAATTTCGTTACTATTATGAAATCATTTATGTAAATGATTTCATAATATCAAAAAATGTCAAATTTTAAAATATTTATATTTTTTTAAATAACAATATACCAAATAAATTGCTTAAAATATTTGAATTTTCAAATGATTTTAGCAGCACTTCTAGTGGAACTTTAAAGCTCAATCTAAAGTAACCAAATTCAAGAATTACTAACTATTTTTCTCCGATAGCTCTCACATTTTTAGCAGTTCATTTTCAAAAACTATAATTCGGTTATTTTATTCAATTTGCCGTGTACGTCAAACATCAAGGTCAAGCATCATTGAACTAGTAGTGAAATCTAATTGTAACTAGTACTAACCATAACTAGTAGTAAAAATTAGTAGCTGCAGAACAGCGAATTCATCTGCCTTATATACAATCTAATTTTAAGACTTTTTGATGAACAATAAGTCTTCATTCGCCATTTCATAAGATTCATTCGTCATTGGAAATGCTTTAAATTATGATTAATTAAAAGGGTATTTTTTTAATTTTTGGTTAGCATATTAACGTCTACTGATTTCCTTTTTATAAGTCTGGTTTCTGCCGAAAGCAAATCAATCGCTTAGAGTAACTTAGCTGGAAAAAAATTGAAGACAACTGTTCTAATATACAAATAATTGGTGTATTTATTTAATAATTGTACTACTCTAGAGGTTACTCGAACCATAAAATAAAATATACATTTAAAAGTTTATTTATTGTATGAGACATGAAAATTTCTTTACTGAGCTATTTAATATATTTTTTCTTCTATCATGAAGACTTTACCTCTTCTCTTACAGACTCTTCATCCTTTCGCTTACTCAATCTTTCGTGCATGGGGTAAGTAAAAATTTCAATTTAAAATGCTGCTTTGAATTCCAATTTATTCCACCTTTTGAATGTGATGGAGAAAAATGAATGCTCTCTACTATTCAGCATACTATTGTAATGTAAAAGCTTTCTGCGCATAAATATTTCTATTAGGTAGGCAAAATTTCTTTTTTTTTCTCTATAAAAAGCATATTTTCAAAGAATAAATCATAATATTGAAGTAAAACACTAAATCAAATATATTTAACAGGCATTCATGTTTTGAAATATGCTTAAAAGATTTTTAAAAAAATACATTTTTTTATATAATACAAATAAATTAACAATTTATTACGCGTATAAGTAGGAATTGAAAAGAAGAAAAAACATTATATAGCTTATAACAATTGTAACGAAACAATATAAGAAATATTATGAGTTTAATCAAATAATTTCAAAAGTAAATGTCCATTCAGAATTAAACTTATACAGAATGAAATGGTAAATTAAAAAAAATAAAAAACATAATAAATAATTCGATACAAATTAAATTATTTTAGCGATAAATGCCCATTTCTAAATAAACGTAAATGAAGCTCAAATAATAGGTGGGCATTGGAAGGATAAAACATTATATGGCAAATGAAAATGCGGTAAAATGAAAAACAATATAATAAATAATTTAATTTAAATTAAATTATTTTAGAATTAAATGCCTATTCTGAAGCTCAAGTAATGGATAGCCATTCAAAAAAAATAAAATAGATATAACGCACGAAAAAGATTAAATAAAAAAAATTAATCTTATTTAAGTTATTTTAGAAATAAATGCCATCCGGAACTAAACGCATAAAATGAAGCTCAAGTTTAGGCAGTCAATGATAAGAAAGAAAAAACATATAACGCTTGAATACAGTAAAATAAAGAAAACTATATAATAAATAATTTTATTTCAATTATTTTAGAAAATGATACCCATTCTGAAGTAAACTTATAAAATGAAGCTGGAGTAATGGGCAGTCATTGAAAAGAAAAAAAAAAACAATCGCATGAAAACGGTAACATAAAAAACTACATAATAAATAATTTGATTTAAATTAAGTTATTTTAGAAATAAATGCCCATTCAGAACTAAACATAAAAAATGAAGCTCAAGTAATGAGCAGACATTGAAAAGAAAGAAAAAAACATATAAGGCTTGAATACGGTGAAATAAAAAATAAAAATATAATAAATAATTTGATTTAAATTAAGTCATTTTGGAAATAAATATCCATTCTGAAGCACACGTAATTGGCAGACATTGAAAAGAAAAAAACGCATGAAAACGCTGAAATAAAAAAACTATATAATAAATAATTTGATTGAAATTAAGTTATTTTAGAAATAGATACCCATTCTGAACTAAACGCATAAAATGAAACTCAATTGCTAGGCAGTCATTGAAAAGAAAGAAAAAACATATAACGCTTGAATACGGTAAAATAAAAAAAACTATATAATAAATAATTTCATTTAAATTAATTTAGAAATAGTACCTATTCTGAACTAAACGCATAAAATAAAGCTCAAGTACAAGGCAGTCATTGAAAAGAAAGAAAAAAACATATAACGCTTGAATACGGTAAAATAAAAAAAAAAACTATATAATAAATGATTTTATTTAAATTATTTTAGAAATAGATACCCATTCTGAACTAAATGCATAAAATGAAACTCAAGTACTGGGCAGTCATTGAAAAGAAAGAAAAAACATATAACGCTTGAATACGGTAAAATAAAAAAAACTATATAATAAATAATTTTATTTAAATTATTTTAGAAATAGATACCCATTCTGAACTAAACGCATAAAATGAAGCTCAAGTACTGGGTAGTCATTGAAAAGAAAGAAAAAACATATAACGCTTGAATAAGTTAAAATAAAAAAAACTATATAATAAATAATATTATTTAAATTATTTTAGAAATAAATGTCCATTCAGAACTAAACGTATAAAATGAAGCTCAAGTAATGAGCAGACATTGAAAAGAAAAAAAACCGCATTAAAATGATAAAATAAGAAACTGTATGATAAAATACTATATAATAAATAATTTGCTTTAAATTAAGTCATTTTAGAAATAAATGCCCATTCTTAACTTAACGTAAAAAAGAAGCACACGTAATGGGCAGACATTGAAAAGTAAAAAAAAACCGCATGAAAACGCTAAAATAAAAAAACTATATAATAAATAATTAAATTTAAATTAAGTTATTTTAGAAATAAATACCCATTCGGAACTAAACGTATAAAATGAAGCTCAAGTACTGGGCAGTCATTGAAAAGAAAGAAAAAACATATAACGCTTGAATACGGTAAAATAATAAAAACTATATAATAAATAATTTTATTTAAATTATTTTAGAAATAGATACCCATTCTGAACTAAACGTATAAAAGAAACACAAGTAATGGGCAGACATTAAAAAGAACAAAAAAACGCATGAAACGTTAAAATAAAAAAACAAAATAATAAATGATTTGATTGAAATTAAGTTATTTTAGAAATAAATGCCCATTCTGAACTAAACTCTCAAAAGAAGCACAAGTAATAGCCAGTCATTGAAAGAAAAAAAAACATATAACGTATAAAAACGATAAAAGAAAAAAACATGGAATAAATAATTTGAATTAAATTAAATAATTTTAGAAATACTTACCCATTCTGAACTAAATTTATAAAATGAAGCTGAAAATTGAATGAAACAAAATTTTTTTTTTTACTTTTGTATTATGTGTGATAAAAGGAAATTTTTCTAGTAAGAGAACTAATAAAAATAGAACTAATAATTTAAGCTTTTCCTTCACGAACTCGTTATGACTTTAAGTAGAATTTAATAATTAATTAATTACTTAATATTACTTCAAAATCAAATACTTAATGATTTTAAAAAGGAAAAAGAAACCCAGTTTTAACATTTTGTTTAATCCCTAAGTTTATTTCTTATCCTTAATTCCTTATTATTAAATGAAATTATAAATACAGAAAAATTTTACATTTAGCGGAAATGGAAAATATTTTTATTTTCAGCATTATGGTTAGTAAAAATGTTTAATCGGAGATATCAACATTTGTTGTTAATTAATCATTGTTGTATGGATCTGATTGGTTACCTGCAAATAACGTCTCCCCTTGTAAATTCATGCATTAGTCGTTTAAGAAGCCAATCAGGTTCGATACGCACTCTTGACGTCACTTATAAGTATCCAATTAAATTAGATTCAAATTATATGTTTGGCATATTCCCTTCTTGTCTTCTCGAGATGTTAGTAGCACATTTTAATAAATCGAAGACTCTTTCTTAAATATTGCAAACGATATTTTACAATTTGATATCAGTTACAAAATATGTTTTCTCTTATACTCTGTTGCAAGTTTAGAAAAGAAACCATTATCCTTATAAGCCTATTCGCATCTAAGTGACGCTAAATGGTTGCCTAGTTCCAAGCGAGAACGAATATCTACATTGCCAACTCTTGAAACGACGTAGCACATCGCTTATAAGCGTTTTAGTGTTTATTTCACTTTTTGCGTATCTCGCGCGCATCTTGCGTATTTCGAGATATTTCGCAGTATCTTGAAAATTTTTTAAACGATTTTAAAATTTTTAGCACACAACCTAAAATTCATTCATTGAAAAATAATTCATGGAAAAAATTTATTTTAAATTTTTTATTATTTATATTGTTTTTTTTTTTAATTATTCGGTACACAAATTTTTACATTATTTTAAAGAATGTACCTTTAAAATGCAAAATTTGAACGTGATCGTATTTTCAAATTAAAAAAAAAAGAAATATGTATGTAATAATTGATATTTCAAAAACTATTCCATAAAGATTTGATTTTAATTTTATAATTTGCCACTTGTAGTCTAAGTTTTGAAAATGAAGTAAAATCATATTTATTTTGCCAATCAAAATTTGTTTCTATTGGTATTAAATAAAGTAATAAAAAAATAATAAATTTTTGCTAAAATTATTTTTTTGTTTCGAATCATGTTTGGCTAAAGATTTTATATAATTGAGATTGAAAAAGTTTTTAATTCGCTTAAAAATTTCGCAAAGTATGACGGAATATGCAAAAAAATAAAACTAAAATTTAGGGGTCCAAACTTTTGAATTGCACTCGGGAACTAATTGTAGAGACTATATTTTCTAGATTGCGGTAATAATTTTAGATTCGAGATTCCGAAACCGTTTGAGGAAAATGGTTTGCGTATTCTGAGAAAATAAATTTTGTGTCTGATTTCGTTAAATATCATTCATCAATAAGCATATTTATAAGGATAGGCTCTCGAATTATTAAGAAAAATCCTAATACCTGAAGATCTATAGAATCTGAAGTTATTCAGGATTTCCACTTTTTATTTATAGCATAAAGAGTAATAATAAAAAGAACGTCTTAATAACTTTCAATCTCAGTTTCATGAGCTCGGATACAATGTTATAGGTTGCTATACTTGATCTTATATACTCTTTTTAATCTATGCAGAGGATTTTTCACGTTACAAAAGGCACAAAAAGATATTAATTAATCATACATTTTTAGGGACGTATTTGGATAATTGGTATATAAGATTAAGAGTATAATAAAGAGTATATAAGATTAAGTATTGCAACCTTGGCATTTCAGCCGAGCTTATGGAAGTTCAATTGAAAAATAACAAGTTATTGAGAAATTCTTTTGAATAATACTTTGTACGCTATAAAAATAAACAAAAAGTGGAAACTCTGAATAACATCTGATACAATGGTACTAGGATTCAGTCTAAATAATTCGAAAGCTTTACCTTATATATGCTAATTAATTAATGAAAACGATATTTTACGCGAAAAAATCAGGCAAAACATTTATTTTCTCAGACTACGCATATCCTTTTTTTCAACGGATTTGTAATCTCGAATCTCAAGTTTTTCAAATTGTAAAATTTTTTAAGGAAGATCCATTGTCTTATTCGTGGTTTAAAAATTTGGTCACCTTACTCTTGGTAAGTGAAAATACGATCAATTCGATCAAAAGAGTATTCTGAATGTTCACTTTTTTGTTGCGCACTGTATTCATTCTGTATTTTTTCTTTGCGATTTGTTATTTTAGTAAAAATAAGGTGTTTCTGTAACATTTAGTATTGTTATTCAAACTGTTGAGGAATTCATCAGTGCAAGAACGCAGAAAAACAAATTCCAAATACCTTACCACAATTCATCAACTTGTTATTCTTCCAAGACCATTATATTCCATTATAGATGATTCTTTTGTTCTCAGATTTTAGCTATAAGTCGGGAAAATATTATAGCCGCCTGCAGTTTTATTTCGTTTTCTATATATTACTACTATGTTTATTTTGCAAAATACGTCAAATATACCATCAGGGAGACTATTTTCTCGATCATATTTATACGCTTGATTTGATCTAGGGGAGTTTCTGTTTGTAATATATGAGCTCTATCTACTTCTACTTCGATGTGACAAATTTTCCTTTATTCTACCATTTTACAATTTTATGTTGTATATCTCTTCTTATTAGTTGAATGTAGCATTCATCATTCAAAATAATGTAGTTTCTGAAAATGTTATTTGGATATGTTATTTTATTAAATAATAAATTCCATAGTTCTTCCATTGTTATACGGAGCATGGATTTTAGATATATATATATATTACATATATTATATATATATATATATATATATATATATATATATATATATATATATATATATATATATATATATATATATATATATATATATATATATATATATATAAATAATATTTGTTGTACATTGTTGCCTATTTTTCATTCTAGTTTCGTCCAGGCTCTAAATTGTAAGATTTTGTTTTGTGCATTGAAAAATAATCAGTCCATCAGTCCAACTATCACTTTTAAAGTGTTATGGGAAGCAAATAAAAGCCTGCGCAAATGAATTTCGTTTCAGCGATGGCCATAAAAGCTAAAATAAACCTTGAGGAGTTAAATTTATCGTTGGTTTGAGAACTCTTTCTGCTCTTGATTTGCAAACCACCTCGATTTCAGAAGGTTTTTCTAACTTTGTTACGTAAAGGCAGATTCAATCTCTTTATAAAAATGATGTTTGCGCATGCTTATATATATATATATATATATATATATATATATATATATATATATATATATATATATATATATATATATATATATATATATATATATATATATATATATATATATATATATATATATGTATGTATGTATGTATGTGTATGTGTATAGGTATGTGTATAGGTATGTGTATATATATATGTATATGTATATATATATGTATATATATATATATATATGTATATGTATATATATGTATATATATATATATATGTTTTATGTTATATATATGTATATATATATATATATATATATATATATATATATATATATATATATATATATATATATATATATATATATATATATATATATGATTTTTGACTATCAGTTTTTAACTTCATAACAGTATAATTTTGAGCCAAACCTAGTGGACAAGGGAACTAATGTATCGAGATTTATGAAAAATAATCTTTCGTGGGAGGCTTTTTGATGAAACTAACCGGCACTTGCGTTACATGGAGAAAAATATTACTCAACCTTCCCACGGCTAATCCGACGGCAAGGGAGCTCCAACCCATGATACGTCTACACATAATAATTAATAATGATTCTATTTAAAAAATCATTACAGTTTCAATATGAAGTAGAGTGTGTAGATTCTAGGATGTCTGTCATGGAAAAATGAAGCTCTTGTGTGACGTCATAAGAACGAGCTTTTCTAAGCTTTAATTCCAACGTTTTAATAGAGTTACCTCATAACTTAATTAGGATGCGTTGTAGAATTGAAATATGAAATAAATTGAACATTTTTATTTATTCTTGTACTAATTTTTTTATCAATTAATTACCACGATATAGCAGTTTTTTCTGCTATCAGGGAAAAGAAACATTTGTCGTGTCCTCGGTTTAGCGAAAAAAAAGTTTACTTTTTTGCATGCTTTTGGAATTACAGAAGAAACTTAATAATACCTCTATATGTGGTTAATTTATGCCACTAAAATACGAGAATCATTATATATATATATATATATATATATATATATATATATATATATATATATAGTGTACAAAAAAACAAGGTTTAGAGGAGACGAAAAATTTTATGCAATCAATGAAAATCGTTTGTAACAATTCAACTTAAGGAGACATCTTTCCTCCTGACAGCGGGGCTGGTAAAAAAAAGAAACAATGAAGGTAGAGGGTCGAAGTAGTAAATTGCCCAATTCAAAGCACTATCTATTTGGACTTTGCAGAAGCGTACTTACTAACACCTGGGGTACTATACGCTTAGGAGCACGTGGTTCTTATTACACAGAAATCGTCTCAGAAGAAATATGGTTCGAATCTGGGAGAACTACTGCTTCAAGTACCGTTTCATTATTGTGTTTAATCAATAGTATTGGTAAAGAAGAGCATTATATAAGCCTAAGCTCGAATTGCAATAATGAAATAAGATGAATTAAAAACATGAAACAATTTAAAGGTTTATTGTAATTAAGTGTTTTAAATAACTTAAGCATTATCATATGCAAATTCGTAATTTAAAAGGAAACATCGTGTTAACAATGACTCAATAGTAATAATTCAATAATATTCATTTTTATGTATTAAATTACTCTCAAACTTTCTTTTATTTTCAATCTATTCTATTTATTTATTCTATTTCTATTCTATTTATTTTATGATCCTATTCTCTTATTTTCAGAATAAAAATTATTTTATAAAGAATACATTTTGACCCAGTTATTTTTTTTATGTTAAAAATTTTGACTTTACTTCCAGTTGGAATTCATGATATTTTTTGACATACTTAGAGATTCAGATTTCATTATACTCAGAAATGACAAAATATAAATAAGAACTTCATTCATTTTTAAGAACTTAATTCATTTTTTACAGGTACATAAAATATTCCAAGCAAGGCATATGAATTCAATGTATGCATGTAGGGATTGGAGAAAAAAAAACAGTATTCCTGAAGAAAATCAGCTGTGTTATAATATTAATATTCGTGGTGAAACATGGTTTTTTAAAAGATCTAACTCCAATTAGAATTTTAAAAAAATACAGTTTAAGTGCCTTATACTTAAAACAAATGTATATCGTCTTATCATGAAGAATTATCTGAGCTCCAGAGCGGACAAGCAACTTAAATATTTTAAAAACTATTTTTTTTTTTTTTTAAATCACCAATTGGGCCACATATTTCCACCTAGATTGAAATTAATAAACTCACTGCCTTCTTAGTTTTTTCAAATTTTTATGTACCCTGATAATACAGTATTAGAGTAAGTTTTTAACAAAGACTAAAATTTTTTTTTTTTAATTTTTACAAAACTGGGGCTTTTCTCCATGTTGACATGGCATATTAAGCATAGAAAGTGCCAGTTTTAGATAGGCTAAACTTGACCGAATAATCATGAGTATTATTGCAAACTCACAGCAGTTATCAAAATAGCATATTATTCGCAAAAAAGCAATATTTCATCTGACGACCGAAGATTGGAAAAACAACCTTAATGCTTATGGAAGCATTTTTTTTCTGAAAGATTACGCATTTCATATATATATATATATATATATATATATATATATATATATATATATATATATATATATATATATATATTTGCAATTTAACATTGTTTCCTGAAGTATTTAATGTTTTTTTTATACTTCCTAATTCAATCCTGAAAATGTTTTTGGTTTTTCTATTTTCAGAATGATATTTAATTTTCTTAAATTATATAATTGAAGTTTTTTCACTTTTTTTTACTTTTCCCTATTTTAATCACCCTATTACATGTATTTAGATTGGCTTGCAAAAATAAAATCACTTACACATTAATAATTTAAAATCAATATTTGCGTGAGTATAAATATTTTAAACGCTGCCAATTTGACTAATGATTGTCAAAGACATAAAAGAGGAAAAAGAATAATTGAAATCAGATTATCTGCCCTATAAAATTAAAATGTACAACTTTTATTGGCTAAAATTATTAAGATTGTTATTAGCTCATAAATTTACAGATTTTTTATTGGACTACATTTATTTTCAGTTCCGATATTCTTAAGTTTTACAATTACAGCTTTTAATAATATACAGAAATGTCTAAGCTTACGCGTCCACAGTATTTTCATGAATCAGCCAGTTACGAAAGTCACCAGTATGAATACGTTTCTATTGGAATTGGAAGACAATTGGCTTAATAGGAATAGTGCAAAGGGAAATTGATTGAATGATAGTGGAACACTGATATAGTTCAGCCTCTGACGTGGACATATTTATATGCTAAGATTTTAAAAATGCATCGAATGGAAAAAGCGGACATTTAATCAATAACCTGCAGTTAATTTTTACAATATTAATATAATTGAAGTTCGGTGTTACCAATGTGAGGGATGGACAGGGTTTATAAATTGCATGACAATCCATGACAAATTTTGTCATTTCCCTATTTTGAATTTTCTGTTTGTTTGGTTTCTATTAAACTGGTATTTTTATTTTTCTAAATTATTTTAATTGTATGTTTTCTGTTTTGTTTCTGAATTATCTTATTCGCTTTAGTTATGTTTTTCAATCTTTATTATTTAAAAACTGCTTTCGAAAAACGCTCAGAAATAGCTGTTTTATTGTAACTTAATGATTTGCTGACTAACTTGACCAGCTCGCCAAATCAATAATTTACTATGAAAGAATTATTTCTAATTATTCTTATTCGAAAGTGATTGCTAGAAAATATACAATTAAGATAAGTTTGGAAAGTAAAAATATCAATTTAAAGGCACGTGTACAGAAATTTTATGATAAGGAAGAGCCCCTAGTGGCATACGATGAGGACATTTCTGGTCATAGGCGTCTATGATAGTTTCAATCCTTATATAGTTTGCCTTTCTATCCTTCAAGTTTGTGACCTGTATTGAATTAATCGGAATAAGTTTTATATAAAAACCTATCCTCCATGTTCCCATAACAAATCAATACCTCTGGGGGTACTGATCCAGGAGTTTTCTTGTCTTCTGGATTGGTTCAAAATTACTAGGCTACGGAGTTGAACATTAGTAGTTGTAAACCCATGAAATTGGGTCGGCTGTTCAACGACGGTTATAAAATAAAATATAAAAACCTTGATCATGACTTACACTTCACGTCTAACTTAGGTATGTCAAAAAGGTGGTAACTATTCTAAGTAGGTTTATAAATCACTATTAATATGCAAATGTGCTACTGCCTCAGTTACGAAAAAAATTTATTCCTTCCCTCAATGTTAAGTGAAGTTGAAACACAAGTTTAAAGTTGAAAATATTCGAAAATGAAACATTTTCTTTTTGTGTAAAAATCAATAGATCATTACATACTCTTAAATTTCATCTATGAATCATCAAGATAGCGTACATTGTTGCAATTTCAATCGAGAAATGGGTTATGGTGACAGTTCCTTGTTGCAACGGAATAGCTATTGCATGATTTAAGTTAAAAAAATTTCCTACAAAATATTTAGTCAGTTTTGTTGAAATAGACTTGATTGGACTGATCGTTAAGACATTGTTCCCAGTAGATCACTGAAGGCAGTAGTCAGTGTGCGGGTGACTTCTTTGATCAGGTGTAAGATATCGGTCCTCGTTAAACTGTTTTACCGTTAAGGGCTCCATTTTGAGTGCATGTCGTCAGGCTACCGAGGCGTGGAGCCATCGCCTCCACTGAAAATCAAAATTATGATGGTATGTCTTCTAGAAAATATATGTGTTTATAGAAAATATTCTAGATAATATGTTTCTGGAAAATATCCAAAGGGATATTTTCCAGACCTTATAGCCAATAGCCCATTGTGCAACTCTTGTGTGATGTAAAAAAATTTCTAATATTACTTCTACTTGAAATACAGTTTTTGAAATATTTACATGAGTAAAAGAAATTATAAATTTAAAATTAGAATTACTTTTTATAAAAAATATTGAAGCGTGATTTTTTTTTTTAAATTATTTTTATTGCAACAAAAACTTTTTTCTGAAAAACGTTTATATCCAATTAAAATTTTTAATTACACCTTTTCCATTCTCGGTGAAATACAAGAAGTCGGAATAGTTTTCTTATCAATGGATAGAAAATAGGTGAAAAAATAAATAAACAAATCGAGTTTTAAAAAGGAAAAAAATAATAAATTTTGTTTTTCTCTCAAACTATAAACTATTTCTCCCTCAGTAAATACCAACTAAATGAAGCCATTTTTGATAAAATACATTTCAATTAATACTTAGCACACAGAAAAATATAGTTAATTTTGTCCACTTCGCCGCTTTCCTTGGACAAAAGAGTATGATTAAGAGCAGCGATGCAAACAAAAGAACTTTTGCTTCAGCGTCTTGAGTTTCCAAGCGGCTGGTTTGGACTTAAAAAGTTAAGCAATTCGAAAAAAAAGGAGCAAGTTTAGTAGTTTGCTTTTATAAAGTGGTAAAACTTTCTTTAAGCTTTCAAAGAATAAAGTTTTCATTCTTCAAGGAAGGACTTTTACAGACAGCTGAGAGGTGAGAGCAACAGACAGAAAATACATTATAGAACTAGAGAAAAAAATGGTTGAGTACTGCTGGTAAACATTTTAAAATATATTATGTGTTCGAGTTTACCGTATTGTAATGAAAAATTGACTTTTTGATCTGAAATAATACAACCCTTTTAATTACTGTAATAAGTTTGTAAGCTAGGGAGCATTGCTGCCAATTACATAGGGCTTCGGTGATTGTTTGTGGTGGAAAAACATGATTCACAGTACCCCAGAGCTGCTTTACTGATTTTTCTGTTCTCACAGCTATTTTTTGAAGTGAAACTTCTAATGAGACTTCCAACAAGGTTGCGTTAAACGTCTAACGCTACATTTTTATTGGCCGGGAAATCACGAGGTAGGATCCAGTTTTCCCTCATTCATTTCAACATTGTTTTTGTTCTCACTAGCATAAAATTAATGAAAGTAATAAAAGTATTGTTTTTCTATAAATATTTTTGCATCCCTAATTTAATGTTACTTTCCTGTACCGCCATTATTACGCTTTTAGTTCAAGAGTTTAAAACTAAGATAATTGTTTTTTTTATTATTTTTTATTATTATCATTGTAATGGAATTCTGCGCTACATTTGAAAATGAAATTATGTAGATAGGTGGTTGTAAGCAATGTTAATAAAGTTTGTCTTAAAGAAACAATATGATTTCACTAAAAATCGATTTCTACCCTTTCCTATTTTCATTTCCACATTACGAAGTTTCACTTCTTCCGCGCTACCATAAATACCATAATACTATAGCTACCATAATAATACCATAAAAAATACCATAAGCTAGTTTCGTAAACTTATAATGTTATAAATTCATTCAGTTTCGTTTTTCCCATGCTAATGTTGCCACACTTAAAAAGAAACTCTTAAGTAAATTGCGTGATTGGTTGAAATTTAGCCACGCCCTTAGAGAGAGTTATCGTGGAATGTTTGATTTCAGGCAAGTGTTCATGATACGGTATTGAGCGTTTATGGAACTAAACTTTCCCAGTTTCACTTTCCAGCCGGGTATTT
The DNA here is from genome assembly GCA_949128135.1 of Parasteatoda lunata. Classification (NCBI taxonomy): domain Eukaryota; kingdom Metazoa; phylum Arthropoda; class Arachnida; order Araneae; family Theridiidae; genus Parasteatoda; species Parasteatoda lunata. The sequence continues at coordinate 49,994,176 of OX421974.1, read as the reverse complement.
CCATTCCATTCCCGGTATCTCATGGTAGGGCCTCAGAGCTGCTTTTCTCCTTTTACCGTTTTCCAGTTCTTCTATCTTTGTATTTTTTTTGCGCTAGACTAGAAGAATAGTACCATTTTATTTCTACTCGCGCATGACTGTTTACAATAAACATTTCGCGCAGAATAACCATTTGCAGATCTTTTAGCATTCATCTACTACATTAGATTTGCGTTATGTCTTTCATAGTGATTATTGTTTTCGGTAGGTATCCGAGTATTGTGATTATTGTTTTCGGTATCCGTTTATCTTTCTTTGTATATTTTGAGCTAGACTAAATAAATCGCACCATTTTATCTCAATTCTCACAACATGGTATACGATTAACATTTTGCTCAGATAACCAATTGCGGAATTTATACCATTCAACTAATACATTGTGACTTCATAGTGGTTGTTTTTGGTAGGAAAACATGTTTCGCAGAACCCCAGAGCCACCCCTCAATTTTTTTTTCGTTGCCTTATTTTTCGTTCGATCTCAAGTAAAACGCCATTTCATCAAAAGTCGAACGAAAAAATTTAAGCAGTGAAGGCAATGATGGCTTTTGTGGCATTCAGCTCAACTTCTGAATATTGATACTGTATAGGTCAGTGTAAACGTCCCAACCCAATAGGTTTCGTACGAGTGAGCTAAAACAATAACACCTTTCAATCATGTGATCAAAAAATCCAAATTCTAAATAGAGAGAAAAGGAAGCAAATCTTTTACTAAATGATCAACTTTCCTTCTTTTTACTGCAACTCCATTGAACATAATAGATATGAAAGCTTGAAGCAAAAAACTGAAGAACTAACTGAAAGATCTACCTAAGAAGTGAAGAACAGTCGGGAATTTCAAAATCCCGATTCCACAATGTATAGAAACACAGTAAAAAAAAAAATTAAGCAAATAAATTTAATCATTAGTTTTCTTTAAAAAAAGAAAAAAAAATTGACCGGGAAATTTTTTCCCCCTCGCCAACAGTTAACCGAGACATGTTTATAGCCTGGAAGCCTGGACAATTTAGTGTTTCTAAATTTCCATGCATGAATATCAATCAAAAAGTTCCATCTCCTCGCAATCAAATGAATGGTGACGAAACAATAATTATAATGAAAATAGTGCGTAATTTGTTAAATTTACTCACACTTAAAAATTTATCCGATAATTTAGTAGATTTTAAATATTTGGATTAATTGTTAATATTTGGCTTAAAATCATTGTAAATTAAATATAATTCTTTAAATATAATTAGGTAAGTATAATTAATTTGATATAATTGATAAAAATGAAATAGTAAATCATAACATTTACTACAATTTCATACATTCAAATATTAAAAAAGCGGCAAAAGCTTGCAAGCTTCGTTGTGCAACATTTTTATTCTTTTTTTTTTTCCTTTATGTGTGCTACAGAATTTTCTTTCATACCTCCAAAGAAAAAAGTAGCAGAAAATAGATTTTAGAGAGGAAAATAATCAGTTACTTTTTCTCATCTTTAAACAATGTATTTAAAAACTAAAAAGCTAGACATTTAATGAAACTTGATACAAACAGCTTTTTTTTCCGGACAAACAATTAGGAAAATAAAGTTTCTCTTAATTAGGTTAAGTTAATATGAAATTTATTTCCTGTAAAAAGATTTCAGCGATTTTAGTGAAAAATCTCCAGTTGGCATTTTTGCTTAAGCTTTATAGTTTCGCATAACAATGGGCTGTTACAGAAGAAAATTCTAATATCGTGGTTATAGAAATTTAAATAGGTAAATCAAAAATAATATATTTAATCTGTATGAAAATCTGTATTAAAAAAATTATCAGTATAAAAAATATTTAAATCTGTATGATTACTTTTATTATTTGATGATGTAGTCTTAAAGATGTCCCCAAATTCTTGGAATTATTAAAATTATGAAAACCTATACGAGTTTCAAAGTCATATTGGCACACCTTTATCGAAGGTGACAATTTGATCAATTTGACACTGAAACATGCATAGGTTTCGAGAAAAAGTTTACTATTTGTGATATTTAAGCTTTGTTTTTTAATGATGTTTAATATTATCACAAATAATTACTTTGTAATTTTAAAGTACAGTGTTATTAAAATTTGAACGCTACTCCAAAGAGCAAAGTAAACAATATTTTGAGGGATCTTTTTAGTTTTTCCCTGTTTGTTCAAATTACCGTTTCATCGTGGCTAAATCGTAGGATTTATTGATTCAGAAGCTAATCAGGTTCGCTCCGCACACATGACGTCACTTCCAGGTGACCAATTAAATATGATTTAAATCACATGGTTAGACATAATCACTTATTCTCGAGCTAAAAGTAACTAATTGATTTTTCAATGCCAAACTTTTTATTTATTTTGAAAAGTCTTAATTTAAGCCATAATCATCAGCCCATGATCACCGATGCCATGAAGAATGAAATAGAGGGCTGTAACATCGATACATTTATGTAGATCGATTATTGAAAAAAAATCGACACAAGAGTTCGTTTGCATTAGCTAAATCCCAGACACCATTAATCCGATGTGACATTCAATTACTAACTTTCTTTTGTATACTTCATGAAATAATAAAATAATCATAATTTAGAATTAAAAACCTATCGTTTCCATCAAAATTATTTCATGTGGAAATTTTGGGGAGTCTTGTAGTTTATATGTGTTATAACTAACTCTTTAACTAGAAGATCCCAGTAGTAGGTGTTAAAACTAGATGCTTTTTGAAGAAAAACAAAACATCAACTTAAAACATAGTTACTCCAAAATAATTGACAGACTATATATGACCCAGTGGTGGGTTTTAAAACTAGATGACTTGTAAGGAAAAACAAAATAAACTTAAAGCATAAATACTTCAAAAAAAGTAACAAATTTTAACAGCTAATAGAACCCAATGGTGGATGTAAGAATTACATGACTCTTAAAGAAAAACAAAACTCTAATTTAAGAGTTAAATAGATTTAGTGTTATAACCACGACAATCTTTTACAACACACAAATCTTTCTCCGTTTCTTTTTGTACAAATACTTTTTTTTACATTTGTTTTAAAAAGCTATATGGGTACTTGAAAATTTTTATGTTGTCCATATTCATATAACATTAATGTAATTATGAATAATAGGAATTCATTACGAATTACATTATGAATTTTCTTTTGTAAACAATACTTATGTCTAGGAATTTAAATCTTTATTAAAAACTGTTAGTTCTTTTTTAAATAATTATTTCTAAAATATATAGTATTTATACAATTAACTCGCATGCATATGTATCAAAACTTGAGGAGTTAAATTATTATTTCCTTCTTGCATGTTTATCATGCACACAGTAGAGAAACATTATTGGAAGATGTAGGCAAAAAATATTGAAAATTCAAGTAAATGAAAACTTCTGAAAAGAAATCATTTTAAAAGATGACTTAATTTCTTTAAAACAAAAAAAAGCGATTTCTCTAAAATAAAAAAGTGCTCGCTCATTTAGTATCTCAATTTGGACTAATCAGAATTTCATTATCTCTTCTTCTTCTTCCTTGATCCAGCAGAACATGAAACGTTGGAAAGAAAAAAAATACAAAAAAAAAAAAAAAAAATTGAGATAGAAATAAGAGAATTATTTAACCTTCCCCCCTTGTCCAATGGTAACAATGTATGAACCACAGTAGGCAAAGTTCAGAACTAAGCTCAGCATTTGTCTTTAGGCTGGGTCGATTAATGGCAACGGGATATCTTAATGGAAGTAACATTAGCAGAACTGCTACTTTTTGGTTTACTTTTTTTTACTGAAAGAGGAGGTTGTGTTTAACGTATTTTAGTTTTCTTGTGATTGAAATAATCTTTAAGTTAATGTTTTAATTTCAATTTTAAGTATTTTAGAAATTCACATAAATGCATGAAACCGTGAATATAAAATTTTTAAAAAGTAATCAAAAGAAAAAAATATGAACTCTCAGAAATAAAATCTTTCCCTCTTGATGATTGAGCAATCATGTGATGGAAATGATTTTTAAATAAATGCTTTTATTGCATTTTTAAGTATTTTTGAAACTCATTTAAATGGATAAAACTGAGAATACAAAATTTTGAAAAAGCAACAAAAGGAAAAAAAAAATATGCACTCTCAGAAATAAAAACTCTCACTTTTTATCATTAAGCAATCCTGTAATGGAAATAATTTTTAAATAAATGTTTTAATTGCAATTTTAAGTATTTTTGAAATTCACTTAAATGCATGAAACCGCGAATACAAAATTTTGAAAAAGCAATAAAAGGGAAAAAAGGTATTCTTAGTAATAAAAAGTCTCACTTTTGACGATTTAGAAATCCTTATCTATAAATCTTTAATTTGGAGAATAATTTCATGACGAAATCACGTAGTTAGTGACACAACAAAATGTTTCCTCAACTCGAAATAACATCGTAGAGCTTTGAGAGAGGTTGTTAACGAAACTAGAATGAAGATATGAAGACTAGATGATCGAAAATATAAAGTGATGAAGTAAACCGGCTGGGCCTGTGAATCCGGTAAGATACCAATAAGATCCGGGTTTTAATCACGCTTCGGGCATGGCTGCTCTTATGTTAGGGTGCATTAATCCTCCTATATGGTGATCATGGTAAGAAGATAATAAAAAACTAAGATACCTTAGGTACTATAAGTTTGTTTTCTTTTGATAAAAATTAGAAGGATGAAATTTTTTGACGAAATGTGTTTCCTCAAAGTAGAGACAATAGTTATTTTATCACTTTGACGCAAAATTTCCTCGGAGCACATACAGGAAAATGGTTTCGTCAAAAATGAAGAAAGTTTCATGATATTTGAGTATCCATATTTTACAGTGTGGCTATCGATACTTATAGGTTTAGTTTTAATACGTATAGACTTTTAATGTGCATAAGTCCTTGATAGTGAATGATTTTATGATTGAATTATCTGCATTATTTAACGGATAAATAAAATACTGTTTCTAAAAATCAACAATTTAAAGTATTTTTTCCGCCTAGGAAAAATTTATTAAAATCATTGAATATTTCTTGAAAAAGTAGATAAGAATCGCTTTTCATTTTCAAAAATACTGTGGCTTTTCTTTCTAGCGATGTTTTTGCGAACTTTTTTGGAATTAGCATACAAGGACTCAGCTGATGATTGGTTAAACTTAGGAGTTATGTAAACTCATAGCAGTTATGAAAATGGTATTCACAAAACACGTAATTTTACTAATTACTTTTTACATAAAATTGTTAAAAAAAAGATTATAGATTTTAAATATATGCCTCAATTTTAATCTTTAAAACATTCGTTGAAAAAAAAAAGATATCCTTGATAGCAGGTAACCGTACGACCAATGTTGTATTTTCATTTGCTTAGCAATAAAAGGTTGACTAATGAAGCCTTTTATTAAATAATCATTTTTTAAACTTAGCAATAATATTAATATACCAAGCTTGTTTCCTTAAAGATTGAATTAAGGCACGTGAAAAACTTTACAAATAAATCTCATTTTTTAAATTTTATTGTAAATTTTATTTTTGCCTTTTGTTTTTGTTCCCGTACAGGCTCTCAAATGCAGCATTTTATTTGTGTTGAAAATTAAATGATCAGGGAAACCTTCACTTTTAAAGTGTTACAGAATGCATACAAAAACCGGCACAAATAAAACTTGCTTTAGTGATGATCGTAAAATCTGAAATAGTACATGAAAACGATAATTTATCTTCGGCTTAAGAATGCTTTGAAAATGGTTTTCCTATCTTTGTTTTGTAAAGGCAGGTTCTATCTTGAAATAAAAGATTTATTTATTCAGACTGAGTGTAAACTTCATAGCGGGTAAAAGAACGTAGATAAATTTAACATGGCTTCTAGTTTGCATGTTAGTTGTATATATATATATATATATATATATATATATATATATATATATATATATATATATACATATATATATATATATATATATATATATATATACATGGGTTTCAGCTTTCGAAATAGTAGCCCTTTTGATTCGTGTTTGGTTCCATTCAATTACAAAATATAAAATGCATTGGAAAACAATATCTCGCGCTTGAAAAGCAATGTAATATGCGTAAATACGTGAAAATTCAGTATTGTACTTTTTTTACAGACAACTAATAACTTCTGAACTATTGGTTCGATTTCATTCAATTCATCGTAATGTTCGAATCCTGAATGACAATTTAAAGTGAGTCTTAAGTATGCGTCATAAGAGGTTCCTTTTTATAGAAACTTTTGAACTATTTGTTCTATTGACTTGCAAATAATCTTAGCGTAATAAACACATAACGAAGTTTCACTTGCTTATATTGCAATTTCAGATGCAGAAACAAGCACAAATACAAAAATGTATGTATTGTGCATAAAACGATCATATTTTCTGAGACGATTCTCCGATTGTCTCGGAATTGGTCTCATTCTATTCAGCCCAAGATATGACATAGGACCGAAATCCAGGTTCTAGTCTAGACGAAAGATAATTTTCCCCCTCTGCTCAACCCCATTTACCCCAAAAAAGGGGTAAAGCGTACAAAGGAGAGAAGAGGAGAGTAGTTTTTAGAGTAGTTTTCACTTATAATATAGCGGATGTCTAATTTAATTTTATTAATCTCAATATTTATAGATTTATTTCAATACTAAATAAGAAACGTATGAGTCAGAATCATAATACTTATTTATACAGAATATGATGAAGCTCACATTGAATTTTAGTGCTTATAGATTTTCCAATACAAAACCATAGCCTGGAATTTCGAATGAATGCCATTAACATAAATTGGATTTTTTATGCAAAATATCAGTATAAACTTATTAATATAGATTTTTTAGTTTAATATGGAATGCATTTTGTGCAATATTTTGCAATTGTAAAACGATATGTTACAATGTTCTTTCTTAACTAATTCGAACAAAAAAATGCCTTTCTAAAAATATCTACATATACATTATTTAGCATTAGTACAATCATATCTTCCTTTTATCTAGATAAATCAGGATAACCTGATCTAGAATTAATACAATCTTAAACTAACTACATTTATTTTTGTAAAACTTTTCGGTGAGGGGAAAAATGGTGTATTGCAAATAAAACTTTAACTCGACTTTCGATAATGAATATTAATCTGCCATAAACAGGTGCCTATAGAAGAGAAACAATAAATTCCAAAATCACTTCTTCGTGTCTTTCTGATTGAAACAGTTGGAGTCTACATAATTCCATGTTTTCTTCATCTTTGTCGGTGAATTTCCGTACATATTGCTTGTACTTGTGCCAAACGCATGCATAAAGTCATTATCACTTTCATTATGCATAATGATCGACAATAGTGGAGCTATTGGTGGATAACATGAACAAACACGTACTATTGAATTGCCTACGTAGAGTTTGATACTTTTAGTTATTTGCTTTGAATAGAGGTGTGATTATTCTAAGGCGCGATTAGTAATGGAATAAGTTTATGTAAAAAGCTAAGTATCTATTACCGAAAATTATCAGCAATTAAGTGAAATTACTCTATACCTGAGGTGTCTTTTAACCCTGTTTTAAATTATTCGATATTCTATTGTTAATGGTAGCAATTTGTGGTTTTGTCACGTTTTGTTTTAATATACTTAATTGCTGGATAGTTTCATGATTGATAGATCCATAGGAATTTCGTGGAAATTAAAATAAAGCATGCTTTGTTTAAAGCACTTGTCAAATTGTTTAAAATACTTAAATGAAGGATGCATGACTGAGGTAACATAAGATATTCCGTGCAAATAAAAATAAATTATTTCTCGCAGCAATTATTACAAAATAAAAGTTTGTGAATATGTTTTTTCAACAACGCTTATAATTTTCTTGTAAAGTGGTTGGCTATATTATTTGACTCATACCAGTAACTGCGTAAATTTTATTTTAATTAAGCAATAAAAATTGTCACCTAAGTTTTATCAGTAACTTTCCAAATGACAAATTATGTGAAAAGTTAATTTCAAAAAAGGAGGAGATAAAAATGTAAGTTTCACTTAGTTCTACACATTCTACGATATATCAATTTCAGATACAACATTCACTAACGAATATCGGTACTGACAAGTATGAGGTATAAGAAAGTGTTTTTGTAAACTGTCCGACAATTTTAACTCTAATATTTTTTTCTGTGTATTTTAAACTCAAACAGCGCATATTACTGCAACAAATAGTGGTTATTTAGAAAATATACACTGTTAGAAATTTCTCGGAAAAAATGGTTAAATAACAATTGATTGCATGGCTATTTTACCATATTTAATCAACACAGTCAAATAACCATAAATAAAATAGTAATCAAACTGTTAAGTTTAAGAAAAACTGTTTATTAACTGCTTTCACCTAATACGGTTAAACAACCAGAATTTTATCGCACCAACTAGAACCACCTAATGAAGCTACTTAGTTCTTCGCTACTGCGTACATATCATAGCCGAGCGGGCTTATCTGTCAATCTCATGACCTTCAGAGCTGGAGTTCGAGGCCTAGTGTTGACACTACAATATTTTCTCTATTCCGTTCAACACGTGAAGAATTCCCAGCGTCCGACAATCTCCAATGACCATTAACTTACGAAAAGCCGAGCTTCTATATCTAGTTAAAAATTATTACGTTTTTAAAAAATGCTAGTTGTAAATGGTTAAAAAACCATATAGTTTTGTATTCATGGTTTTATAACGATATTTTTGTAAATGGTTATAATACCATAGAGGAAAAAAAAAATTTCTTTTCCGTAAACTTTACAGTTAATCGGATGGACAGACAGCTGCCAGTTATATTACCGTAATTTTAGAATGAACATTTTTACTGTGTAGGATCATAAAATTCTTACTAACTTATCCCTTAATCTTCTGCCAAAAGACGGATGGATCTATTGGCAAATAATTTAACTAATTCTGAAACCTGCCCCGCAGTTGACTGATCGTAATGACATGGTTCCCATAAGAACACCGAAGTTAAGCATCACTGGTTGTGGTCAGTAAGCGGGTGTGTGATCACTTTGATCAGCCTGCGTAGGGACCGTACGTGCTCGTTATCGGTCCTCGTTAAACTGTTCGACTGTAAAGTGCTCGACTTCGAGTGCAGGTCGGTTTACCAAAGCAGGGGTGCGATGGCATGTCTTCGGATCATCCTCAAGGGAGTTTCCCAGACCTTCGCCAATAGCCCATTTAGCAGATCTAGTGCGATGTAAATAAAGTACATATCTACCTACTTCTGAAACTTGATAACAATAAATTTCTGGTTCCTTAAGCAGAGAACAACAATCTCTTGATCATTATCTTCTTCAAATTTTTTTTTTGATTTTTTATTTTTCAAACCGTCAGTACTTTTGTGGACACTTGATGTATATTTTCCATACATTTAATTTAGGTATTGTGGGTGTGAGTATGTTAATGATAGTCCAACAGAGTTTTATGAATCTAAAACTCTAAATTCTGAAGTTAATTGTGGCATATAGCCGTCCAAATTGTGCCACACTAACAACCTCGTTCTATTTGCGAAATTTTAATAATTAATTAATTCAGACTCGAGCTATTTTTATTTACTTAGTGTTATTTAAATGATGAAGCGTATTTCCATTGGTTAAATATATTTATTGTAAAATAATACAAAAACAAAATTTGTCATAATACTGATCTTTCTACATAAGATTATTCTTATTTTGTTAGGAAAATGCTGTATGTTAAAAAAATTTGTTTTATTTTACATAACTCATTTCCATAAGTCAGTAGATACCACTTATTTAGCCTTATTATGGTTTACAGGACCATGATTGAAAATAATTGATGACTCCAGTTCAAGATTTAAGCAGATACGGAGATATTATAATGATCATCATTAAGCAATACCAATTTCTACACTGTAAAATAGTTTGGAAGGAATTGAGGTAAAAAGTACTTGCACTCAGAATACTAGTACCTTTTTAGCGTAAAATTTTACATTACAAAAGTGTCATTAATTGTATTTTTTACAGTGATATTTACAGTAAAATCACTGAATTACTGTAATTAATTAAATATCGCAATAAAAATTACGGTAAAAATTTGTTTCACCGTAAAATGGATTTTACGTATGATTCATCCAGAGTACCAGTAATTTGTACCGTAATTTGATTCAGAATTTTTTGCAGTGTACAACAGGCGCACCCACTGGCAATGGATTCATCAAAAGAAAACAGTAATTAAATTTATTCTTGTTATATTTTCACTAAGATTGTAGCATTCATCAGCTTTTATATTTTCAATGAAAAATGAAGGCAGCTTTATTTAATTATTGTTGCTCTTAAACTCCAAAAATATCCAAGTGAATATCCAGCTATTCATCGTGCTTTTTTGACGTACCTTGCATTTTAAATTAATTTTTTAACGTGCTTTAAGAACCTCCAATAGTATTGACTTATGACTTTAATTTTGATGCGAAAATTTCTGACTAAAACTAATAAACATAATTCACAAATAAATACTTTGAATAATGCATTCCTTTTATTGTTATAAGAAAGAAATTCAGGAAATTGTTCATCGGTATTTTACATTCTATAATGTTTTCTTACAGAAATCGTTGCTCATTATATCATGAAAAGACATTGAATAAAATGCATTGCATCTCAATGCCTCAATAGCAATACAAAAGATGGTTGAACTTTGTATCTTTGTTTTCTTTGTGTTCAAACGACCGCATTTTAATCTTTCAATGAAAAAGTGAATAGATTAGTTTTAGCCGCTATAAATCATCTGCAGTTTCAACAAAAATTTAAATAAAAAGCGTAACAATACATTATGTATTCAAATCTGTTGACTGTAACCAGATTTATGTATTTTATCCAAGGATTTTTCTCATTCATATTCTTTACGGCTTGGGCATTAAAAGTAAAAATAGGATCGCTTACAGATAATGCCAAAGAAAAAAAGTTTTTCTTTTCAGGTTTAGCTTAAAATAAATTATCGTTAAGTCAAGTTCATTTGGATTTTTTTTTTAAATAAATTTTATTATTTGTTCTGAATTTTTTAAAAATTTTTTTACTATTAGAAGATGAAATATCAGGAATAATATTTCTTATAATGAAAAAAAATTAAAAGTTTTTCTTCCTTTGTTAAAAACAATTTTTATTTAATTTTTTACTCTAACCCAAACGGAGAAAAAAATTATGGTTAAATTAATGTACTGCAGGGAAATAACATTTCTGGTAAAAAAAAACATCTTGGTGTTGAAAAATTATGCAGTGTTTAAACCATTTTTTAAGAAATTTTTTTCCGTAACGGTTTAACGGTAATTCTGGTTTTTAAAGTCATAGTTTTTATCACACATTAAGCAAAAAATGCAAAACTGAAAAGAAAATTTAACTGAATAAATTATTTTTATGTTATGCTTTAAGGAAGGAACTATGATAAAACTACCAAATTGCGAAACAAACAGAATGAACGAAATGCTCTTCACAAATGTATTAAACAAATTGTTCTTTAGTATTACTGATTGAACATGTGTATCTACTGCACAAATTATACGTGTACTAAAATTTTTATTTAACAGAATACCTGACCATGATTCGTCACTTTTTTAATGTCTGTTACTACTTAAACAGTTGCCTCAGTATTTACAAAAGTTAAAAATATGCTGTAACGTCTATTTCACAGAATGAATATTCATGATCTGTTCTTTTTATGAGGTTATAGAATTTTCGAATTCGAGTCTCACTGTAGAATCTATTCTACTAGATCCGAAGTTGTCAATATTTTAAGAGCTTTCATATGACTACACGATGATATGAACTTATTTTCTCACACTGAGAAAAAATAGTTTGTTAAAAATCTTTTAAAGTATGGTAAAAATTACCGTGTTTCTGGCTCTATGGTAACCCGGAAGGGTTCTGTAATTATATCGACCATATCTTGTAATATTTTCAGTAAAATTAACAGTAAAATTTAGTTTTATAATTTGTGATAAAATTTTGTTAATGTGGTAATTTTATCATGATATCTAAGAGCATGGAATAAAAACTATTTATGTTGCTAAACTTACTTGCATTTTTTCTGTCTTGTATTTTTTACTAAATATGCGGTATGAAGTACTATATGAAAACCAAAATTTCCTGTAAACAACACATGAGTGGTGAAACTACTAATTGTATGTTTTAAATACTGTATATATTGGTTTTTATTACTAGAATCATGGAATTTTTATTATCAGAAATGTCATTACTATGGAGTACGATAAGTCTGATATTTTTTTCTCCATAAAGGATAATGAAAACGAATGCGGTTACTTGATTACAAAATTCGAAGTCTTAAAACTGGAGCCACCGTTTAAAAGTTGAATTTATATAATTTTAAAATTGTAATTTTTTTCAAAGATCTAGAGGTATAATCTTTACATACAAAATAAAGTCATTAAATTTCTGACGTGTTTAGTTGAAAAAACAGGAACTTTTAAGTACGAAGTAAAAATCATCAAATACACCTGGTACAGCTCCAGGTACAGAATACTTTTCAAAAATTTATTTTTTAATTGGAATCGTTTATTTAATATTTTTGTTTCATAAATTAAAAATAAATGGAAGGAAAGAAACAGCTATAATACAAATGACTAAATAAGAGGATTTTTTATAAAAAATATCTACGATTCCTTTACACAGAGAATTGATCAAATCTATGTAATCTGCTTGTAAAATTCGTGGAATTGAAATTCTTGTGATCGGTCACTACGTCAAAGTCCATTTTAAAGGGAGGGTACATTCACAAACCATCCATTCATCCGCAGATCGTAATTTTGACCTAAACCAGAGCACGATCAATCTTCGCTCCAATCTCCCCAGAGGTATTCATTTGTCTTAGTAACTTGGTGGACTTAAATGCCCGGACATATTTAGCGTGCACCAGTGACAATTTTATATACGGAGAGTCTTTGGCCGACAGGGATAGAACTTAGGTCTCATGGACATGGGCCCAACGCCCTACCAAACAGGCTATCCCGGACCGGATCTATATCTATATTGAGGAAGTGACTTTTCGAATGAGTGGTGCGACCATTTATCCGTGTAGTTCTGAGCTAAGGCGTACTTTCCCCCTAGCGATGATCTCTCGACAAACGAAAGGTGCACAATCCTGGTTTAATTCTCAAAATTCCAATGGTTGGCGAACTTGGTTTGTCTTAAGAGACATGATAGATAAAGTAATTAAAAACAGTGACGATAATGTAATTTTATTTTTTTTTTACGCTTAGTAAATGCATAACATAGAGGACGCTCAAGGGATAGAGCGTCCAATGAGAGGATGTGTGGATGGAAATGATGGGAAACTGTTTCGAATCCCATTCATGACTTGTTGATATGAATTCCGCCCCCGGTTCGCACGAACTATAGTGCTGACGTAAAATATCCTTGGTGGTAGACGGATCTTGAGTTAAAGTCCACTTCCCGTCAAGCTAACGGGGGAAGGTTTTAGTGTTTTTGCTCTTCATGTACTGCAATTGCGGGTCAGTTCCATCAAAAAGTCCTCCCCTAAGGGAAATCTCTCCCAATACGTAATCAAGAAGTTCCCTTGTCTTCTGAATTGGGTTCACAATTACAAGGCTACGGAATTGAACATTATTAGTCGTCTGTTCAACGACGTTTGTAAAATATTAAATAAAATGCATATAATGAAAATGCGCAATATTTAATAAATTTTTCTAGTTAGAATTTATGGACACATCTCTGAACAATCTGTGATTAAAGTTTGTTCATTGAATAAATCTTTAAAAAAAAACCTTGATCCAAATAATATTTCTACATCGACTCAGATTTTGTATCTAAATAATGTTAGCATAAATATCTATTATTCTGTATGTGGATAAAAATTTTAAATGTTATTTCTTCTTGCAGTTGTTTACCGATGAAAAATATAACTAATATTTCTCTTTTTATTTAACAATAAATGAATCATACGAAATTTTGGACTTGTATATAAATATTTAATTCATCAGTTGTAGTTAAATATTTATTTTATTGTATAAAAATATTTTGTAATAATTGATGAATGTAATAATAATGAGTTCTGTCAAAACATTTCGTGCATTTATGTTATTGTTCTTTTCAAAACCAATTTGAATTGTTTGCATGGATTAGTTGTTTTGAAACTATAGAGAAAATTTGAAATTATAAAACAAATTTTCCCATGAATACATGATGGAATAAATTGTTCCTTTAAATTAGATTTCTGAAATAAGAGAAAAACTTTTAATAAATAACTGTACATAGTTGTCTAAAATTTTATAAAACTTCAATGTCATAATGGTTTTTTTTAAAAGTGGTAATAATTAAAGAGCGTAAGTCGGGATTCAAGCCACGATGTTTATTTTTAAATATACACTAGACTTTTTAAATTATTTGAAAATTAATTAAAATTTTGTTACGAGATTAAAAGCGCCAGAGTTTACGATATATATATATATATATAACAATTTGTAGATAATGTAAATAGTTATAAGAAAATGTATAAGCAATAATAATATCTTCGATTATTTTTTTGTATTATTATATTCGATTATTATTTCGATTATAGTTTATAAAATTGTAGAAATAAAAATTATAGTGATAAGAGAAATAAAATTAGTTAAAAATGTGATTGCGTGCTTCTTAAGAATTTAATAACATCCTGTCAATAAATTGAGATGAAAATTATCAATTTAATATTCAAACGAATCTACTTTATTTATGTGTGATTTATAACACTTCAAGGGAATTGGATACGGGTAATTGTTTGAATAAAAGAGAGCTTTACTTATTGATATTTTTGCTGTGATTTTGAAAACTATCAAAGTCTATGTCCCACTTCAATTATTTGTCAAGCCAAGTACACACTACTAAAATATAACATAACGCATGAAACATAAGAATCCTTTAGTTTTGACAAAGTGTGCTTATCTATTCTAGATATATTCACTTTCTGGAGTCCTTGAGTTTAATAGAATATCTTATTTTTCATTTTAATTTAAGACTTTTGCTGCTTTAAAACACTAATTAAAGTAAGAATGTGAATAGGTTTCAACCAGCATTTCTGACAAAGGTGTTTTCTTGATAGATCATGTGCAAAGAAAAAGAAAGCGGGGTGATCAGTAAAAAAAAATTTATATTGACCTAATTTTTTTTTAAAGTGAAAGAAACTTACTTAAAAAGAAAAACAAATATTGACGTTGACATGATGACTTTAGCTTACGTAATTACACGTTATAAATTTTAAGATATCGTGCAAGGAACAATCCAATTTTTGATTACTTTTATGATGAATATGTTATAAATTGCTAATATGCTTTATACTATGTTCTGAGTTAAGAGCATTAAATAGTATCTTATTCAGGACTTTGTAAACGTCATAGCCCATAACGTTTTTATAACATCCTGTACACAACTTAGTTGGTAACATTAAATTTAAATTAAATTCATTCTAATATGCAAATTTTGTGATTCTGTAATAAAAAAATTAGATAGAATTTGATTTAATAAATTTAAAATTAAAAAAAATAGTTAAAATAAATAATTCAACCTATACTCGTTGAGTTTGACCCCGACTTTAATCAACATCTCCTAGAATAAGGAAGGCATCAGCACGGATCAATTTAGTTGTCCGATGTAAGGAAGTTAATATGCGCAGTAGATGAAAAATAAGAGAGATGTCATTACGTTCGGGGTACTAAGCTGCGCAGTGGTGGAAAATATGAAATATGTCATTACGTTTGGACTACTAAAGGATCAAATTTCTTATTTATGGTAACCCGTGCTGAGGCCTGCTTTTTTCTAGGTGGTGTTGCTTTAATAGCCCTCAAAATTTTTTTTATAAATGAAATTCTTTTTAATTCCCACAAAGCCGGAATGATTATCAAATACAATAGAAAAAATCAGAGATGAAAATGAAGCTGAATTAGAAGGAAATAAATTATTAATAAATAAAATTAATCTCCTCCGGGTGGATATTTAGTGTCAATAGTGTAATACTTTCCCTATTGATTGAGACATTTCGGCACCCTATACACTTACAAAATAAGCAGATCTGTTGATAAGGTCGCCTACACTTTGCACTATGAAACCAATACACTGTAAAGATTTCAGTATCAAATTACAGAAAAAAGTACCGGCACTCAGGGTACCGATACTTTTTATTGTAAAATTCATTTTTACCGAAATATTTTATAGAACAAACATATGATATACTCTAATGATCTCTGAAACACTCTAATTAAATAAATATTACGGTAGAAATTATGGACTAATACTTATCGATAAAATTGGATTTTACGGTTAAATGTATTTTTTGGATAACGCACCCTAAGTTCCGATACATTAAACCGTAATTTGATCCGGAATTATGAGGATGCAAATACTGTTGTGTGTTTGGCTATAACTTTTTATTTGTATTAATTTCTTTTATGAATTTTACTGTGTTAGCAATGTATTTCCAATGCAATTTATTTAATTTTTTCCAGCCAAGATTTTATTACGACCTAAGGTAAAACGGTCAAATCAGAACAATAGCTGGTATTTTTAAGAAACAAGTTCCGGCTTACGAAATATTGGTCGTTTAAGTATAATTAACATTAATATTATGTTAAAAAAATTTTGAGTTAAAGTCAATTTTTCTGTTAATTCCATCATAAAATGCTCGGCATAAGTAAGTGAACATAGTATCTAAGTTAAATAATGGTGCACTTAAAATTTAATTGAAGCGATAAAATTCTGAAACATTATTTTAGCAAGGACATTAAAATAATAAAATTAAGAGAGTATTCTGTTTTTACATTCGATTCAGGACTTGCAGTTGTCGAAATAAAGCAGGAAACTACAACTACTTTCTGGCAATCACATGATGTTGCTTTCAGTG